>VNJO01001725.1:0-182008 GCA_008042535.1 Drosophila tani | reverse complement strand
TCCAAAAATTTCTGATACCAAATTATGTGACGATTAATAGTTATTTAAACAAAAATATTTAAAAAGTTTTTAATTAGTTTCAAAATCGGCACGCTGCTTATTTTGCCTTTTTAAATTTTTCAGCTAAGTGCCGATTTTGAAACTAATTAAAAACTTTTTAAATATTTTTGTTTAAATAACTATTAATCGTCACATAATTTGGTATCAGAAATTTTTGGAGATTAATGTGCCATCGTCACATTAATCTCACCTCGTTAAGAGGTGTTTTTATTTGATAAATTTGTAAGCCAAAATGAGAGTTTCTCTACGAAATATAGAACAGTTTTAAATATAATATTTTCATTTACAATAATGGATTTTAAAATAAATTTACTTACACATTTTGAAGTGTATAATTCAACTTTTCTTTTTTTTCTTCCTTTAAAATGGATTATTTCTCATTTGAAGCTAAAAAGGAATATAATATTCTATATAATATTTAATATATTTTATTCAATTAATACTTCTTCGAGTGTAGCTTCCCGTCCCTCTCCCTTATCAGTTGAAAAATTATCTCAATGTCTGTACATGTTGGTATGTGTATTTGGCAAGTGGGCGGCCTGGTTGGCAGTTAATTTGTTGCCACTTTGCCACTGATGAAACCTGACAGTCAGTGGCAGCCATAATATTTTCTGCTCAGTTTTGTTCCATTTTTTTGTTGCGGGAGACACGCCTGCATCTTGATTTATGTTTACGTAACGGTGGCAGTTTTTAGACTTGTGCCACAGCGAAATTCTCGGCTTACTACTTGACTTGAGTTATGAATGGCAAGACAATTAGGCCAAAAAGTGAAAAATGAGATCGTTTGTCGACTGTAAAATTTCAATTGTCCTTTGAATGTGATTTATTTATTTCTGGGCCACAAGCAAACATCAAAATAGAGTTTAAATATAGCCTAAACATTATTTTAAAGAAAATCTAAGACCATTATTAAGTCTGCTGAAAATATTTGTGTTTTTTAATGTTCAATAAAGGCTCAACTGTGGTAAACAAATTATTTCCAACAAACAATTTGCCACCAAATTACACTCATTAAATAAATGGCTTTTTAGGTAAACCCAAGTCAATGCCTGGCTCAAAGTGTTCATAAATTATATATATTAACTTCAGCATTCATCCCAGCCTTTTAAGGACTTACACATGTGCATTGTTGAGCAATTTCAATATTGATGTACTGTAAAATGTAAAATGTGTGTTAAAAAGGAAGGATTTGTGTGAAGGCAAGGCGCTAATTCGGTCACGTAAATGGATTCAATAACAAAGCGAGATGAAAAATTGTTTTTCGTAGTCTGCTGCTGTGCGTGCCCCGAGTCCTTGACCCTAACACCCACTGCACCCCTATTTGCACACTCCACCCTCTCACCCTTAGGGGCTCGTTGAGCTGGCACGTTTTGCGTATGAAAGATTTTGACGATGACGGCTGCCCTCGGATTGATTTTTGCATATTAATGCAGGACATTGAATCGGCATCCAGCTGCACTCACATTCAGATCATGGGGAATCTCTGCCAGGCCGATGAGTGGCCTTGAGGGTTTTAAGGACCCATAAAAAGGGAGAAAGTGCAGATAAAAAGCATTGAGTGAAAACGCAGCGCTAATGGCAATCACCTCGTAAATTGGCAAATTTATTATGCATTTATCTGCACAGTTAAAAAGGGCAAAGCAATATTTATTAAACGATAGTCAAGTATTTTATTAAGAAGTGGAATATTTTAGAAAAAAGTTCAATGAGTACTTGGACATTTAATTCAATATACAAAATCTGAGAGTTCTGTGGAACTTTTCCCAGGATTAAGCTTGTAATTAATATAAATTATAGCTGTAAATAATATCCTAGAATTTTTCCCGAGTGCCACAGACTCCTGTCACTCGTTTCGGGGATGTGATTAGGCATTAAAATCAGGCGCCTTTAACCAAAGTCAGTCCGTTATCCGTGGGTGACGCCCGCTGGCGCCGGCACGTGACTTCGTTTGCGACGTTGCTTATAAGGGAAACCCCCGCTTTTTTGGTGGGCGTGCGATGTTCGTGATGTTTTTGAACCCGCATAGTTAGCCACTTCGCCGCGCCTAATACAATTTACGCCTTCTGGAAAAGTTTCTTTGCGGCGTAATTTGTATTTTATCTGGCAATCGAAGCGCTGACCCGAACACCTCCCAATATAAAGGCCATCGTCCTGAAATAAAGCTGCATATTGTGAACCCAATCCATCTATCCTAGAGCCTGCTGATGGTTTTTGGCTTGCATTTCACTCTCTGTTGGCTGCCCAAAGTTTTCGCAATTAATTTTCATTAAAAAGTTGTTTGCATTGCCTCGAGTTGAACGAACGGCGGAAATTGTGAGGAGGAAAAGTGGACAGGACTTTGTTAAAGGATTGCAGCTCATTTGTCGGAAGGGAAAAGCGAAACCGAAAATTTGTTTTAAAGTTCCTTCAACCCGTCTTTGTGTTCCGGACAAAAAGGCAATTTACAGAAAACAGCTGTTTAACTTTGTTTTTCTTTTTTTTAGTGATTATTTTTTTGACAAAGCTTAGGAGCTTAAAAATCATTGAACTCGTCTTTGTTTTGTAAAAAGGTTTGGTGCAAGGAAACTACGGTTTACACAAAACGAATACGGTTTAGAAATCCTGTTGAAAATGTGCTTAAAAGTATGCAAGGAAATATTTTAGCGTAAATATGGCTTTGTTATGTTATGTATAAGGGAAAACCCTGAACTGTTTTTATTATTCTTCGACAAAATTTATTTAAAAAATAAATAAATCCAAAAATTATTCAAACTTTAAAGTTCTTCATATTTACCCCGAAAATATATCGTTAACCATCGTAATATTACTCTAGTTTCCGTATAAATTTAAACCAATTTTCCATTTATGAAACATTCAGGCGGGGTAAGACCACAAAGGCGATTTAATTGAGAATTACATAAAAATCCAGCGATAACGTTGCATAAACCCTTACGTGGAAAGGTAACCCCCTTTTCACTCTCTCTCTCTTTTTCTTTCACACCAACGGCTCGTGGCGATAACAACAAAAATCCGTTTTCCATTATTTTGTTTTGTTCCACACATTCGCTGAGCCAAACAAACGGCTTCCTGGGTGTGGGTGCGAGGGAGATGGTTGGCTGCAGAAGAGAGACTCGGAATTCGCGTTTTCAGAGAGAGAGCCTCGTGAATTTCCCCTCCAAGAACCTGCACACAGCCATGCAAAGGTGTATCTGTGTGCAGTGTTGTTGGTACATGAATTGCATGCTGCACAGAATGCGTTTGGGTTGTAGTTGTTGTTGCTGTGGGTGTTGTTGGTGTTTCCTGTGCTTGTTGTTGGGACAAGGTTATTGGAAGAATTCTCCTTGCAAAGATTCTTTGCAAACGGGACTTTCTCGGAAACCGGGGCGTATGCGTTATATTTGTGGTTGAAGGAAATCAAATAAAATATAAATAAATCATTTAAATAAACACAGCTTAAAAATCAAAAAATGCGTTCAAAAAGTATTATTTATTGATCTATTAATATTAAAATAAAAATTGTGAAGCTACATTAAGATTAGTTAATATTCTAAAATATACATTCTATGAAAGTTACTCCTTATTTTTTATTAAATAAATTTGTTTTTATTTTTTCTTCTTTCCCTGCTGTTATCAACATTTCACAAGCTAACCTTAATTGCAATCAATTAAAAACTTTGTAAGCACCGAAAATGAGAGCATTATGAATATGCATATCAAATAATAATGAAATGCATAACTCGCAGACGAAGTGAACAAACTTATCATATTTCGCCATACGAAAAACACAAACAAAAAACCCGAAAAGTCCTTCAAAAAGAAAAGCGAACGCCATCACGTGAATGCTGAGTCAAAGGCGAAAACACTAAAAAACATTCCAAAGTGGAATCTCTTTTTCTCCCACTCTCTTATCTCTCTCCTCATTGCTTTTGTCCCTCTCTCTTTTTCTTCCTTTCTCTGTGGAGAAGAACGTTATGAAAACAGAAACAGCAACAAAACAAGGAGCTCTGTGCACGAGTGCCTCGACCATGGGATACCCATTAAACTTTTAAATTTAAATATGTAGTGCTTCTGAAAACAATAAAAGTATATATCCAGGGTAAAATCAAAGTCCTTATAGATTTAAAATCAATTGAAAAGGTACTCCAAAACTATAGTTGTGACTTTTTAGAATAAATTTCATAAGCTAGCATCAGAACTAATATACCCTTGTGGCCTACGACTACAGGGCAGACTCCGTTGGTTGCCCCAGCAATGAATGAAATTTCGCCGAAGCCAGAGAATCCCGAAGTCGCTGCAGTCGGCTCCCGAACACAAAGAGTCTTCGGGTAACGGGACCAGAGCCGAGCGATATTCTGGGGGGTTGGCGGCACGAGCCTACTGCCAACGGGGCTGCCATTCATGGGGCGTTCAGTTCAGTTTCAGTTTCAGTTTCGAAGTCGACGCGATTGGCAACAGAAAGTCGCGGCGGATTGAAATAAACTAACAAATAGCCGAGCTATCGGTGCGCCATCTAACTATCTCCAACTAACACTTACTTAACACCTCTATAACCGCTATCGGTTCCTTCAATTTCTTGGCCAGAGCAGCTGGTTTTCACACTTCAAAGGGGTAAAGATTAAAACCTTTTCTTGGTTCGGGGATTCCCTTTCGTTCGACCGCTCCCCGCCAAATATTTTTGAATTCTGTGCGCGTAATTGAAGCGTAACGTGTGGTCTTGAAGTGTCTCCCTCGAAGTCCTTCAGCCTGGACGCCCATAAGAGTGAACTCCCCAAGAACTGCAGCCCAAAACGGAGTCTGTTATGTCACTTGCCAAACCGCAGCTCGTTCAGAGCCCAGGGAATGCATTATTCACATGTCAGCTCAGCCGTAATTGCCATGACAAATGTGAGGATGCGTCAATTGCTTGGAAATTTGATAGGGAAAATTAGTTTCCGCATGTGATGGATAGTGGCAAAAGTTATAATTGAGAATGACTCAATAATTGCAAGGCTTGATAAAGCTTAAGGGGGTTTCTCGACCTTGCTTTAGTTCCTTAAAATGTGTAGAGTTAATTAGTTGACAGACATGATAATTTTGGGGCTTGCAATTTAAGGCAGAACGATAATAAATTAGTATTTTCATTATTACTAATTAAAGGGGATTGCTTCTAAGAAAATATTATAGACTTAAAGTCAGACATAAAATCTATCTAGTACCCAGCAGTATTCAATTTTCAATAGCCAACTCTTTGAGACCCTGACGAAGTTGCGACAACTTAATTGGCCTTCATATTTCTCTCATGCCATAAAACTTTCAATTTGCATCAGCCGCCAGACTTATATTTATTGGCCTTTAAGAGGAATGGCTGTCAGGCTGCATAATTATTGAAATATCAAGTCTGGGAAAACTCGGCGAATGACGGGCGATAAATTGAAGAAAGCCGACAAGTGTCGGCCGATGTGGGGAAAAATGGATGGAAGGAACAATAAAGGCAAGACCCGACAGCACATGGTAAAATAATAGAGCCCTGACCCTGAACGCGGGCCCCAAACACATTGGCATTTGACCTCATTGAGTCCTGATTTCAGTAATTAATTGCAATTAAAACGCCGTAAAGGGAATGGCCGAAACCAAGCAAAGAATCCGAGTGCAATCAGGCTGATAATAATTGTTCGCATTGCTTGCACGCTGCTCTGCCAAGATCGACAAATAATCGAGTAATGATTTCTACTTTTCCATTTCCCTCTGCTATTTTTAAGTAGTGCAAACTTTCGCGCACGTTACTCATACGCCCTGTTAACAGAGACACAAACAAGTGAACACATCCGCAAAAAAAGGAAAAGTCATAATTGCCGGCGAGCAAAAAAGATACTAACAAAAAAACACTAAATCTATAAATACTATATAGAAAACAAATACACAAATTAATATATATAGACAAAAGAACAACATCAGAAATGGATCACAAAGCAATCGCAAGTCAAGTGCGAGGTGAGCTAAGTATGGAAAATAATTTATATTCGTTATTTAAAAAAGCACTAAGTTTAATGAGTTTAAATATTTTTGGCTCTATCTGTGGGAAATTATAATATAAACACAAGCTTGCTGCAGATTTGCCATAGAAATAATTCCTAGATAGTATAAAATTAGAAATACAAATGTTAGAATCTGAGGACAACATTATTAGTATTAAGTGGTTCGATTTTCATGACTTTATAACCCCCATTATTAAGATCCAGATAAACTAATAGTCGTAAATAATATTTAAACTATCTGCAGTTCCCAAAGAGCAATCTCAATTTGACCCATAAATTCCCAGCACACTTTAAGCCAAACTCTTTACTTTGCCACCGCAATCATCATTATTCCCATGCGGTTCACACATTTCTATGATAGTGCTAAGCGAGCACATGATGTTGATGTGCAAAATTATCACTGAAAATCAATATTTAAAACAGAAATTAGACCGGCGAGAGGAGTAATAATCAAAAAAGAGTCGTGTGTCATGCCTAATCAGCAGCGCAGCCCACCCACACACAACAATGGAATACAAACAGAAATACAAAATAATACAATCAAGCACAATCAACGGAATTTCCAATCTAATCAACACGATAACTTTCTGTTCTGTTATTGTTCTTTTTTTCTTCGCTTGCTGATTTGGCCGGAATTAACATATACAATAATATCTTATCTTGGCGGCCCGGCAACAAAGTCCATTACTATTTCACATTATTATTGTTGTGATTCGCCACGAGCGTGGCGTCTTAATTGTTGGTTTCCCCCTCTCATTTGCCAAAGAAAACTAGTTAGCTTCCTTGTTTTCCACAACTTTATTTGCAACTCTGCTTTCCATACACACTCCCACACAGTTTTCCGATATATGAGTGTGTTTGTGACAGTTAGGAGTCCTTGAAAGGAGACACCCACGCCCACTTCAATTTGACACGTTTGAAGTGTTGAAAAGCCCGCGTAAAACGTTCAAGCCGCGTCCTTTGTGCAGGATAATTTAATTCCAGGGCGAACATGAAAGGGGATTAATATTGCTTATTGCCAGGCTATTAATAGCCATGGAAATTCCAAATACAAGAGGCAAATCAGCGTTCTCGGTTTTCATAAAAAAGAAGAATTTATATTAAACGTCCATGGTAACTTTTTGCCTCAAAATTAAAATAAATAAAAAGATTAACAAGCTGTGGTTAAAAAAGTAAAGAACAAATTGAAAATAAAGCTAAAATCCATAACCTCGATATGAAACTGCCAACTCTGGCACTTCCGCCTTCCATAAGCCACATTTCAGGGCCACTTTGGTTTATGCACAAGGCAATTTCCTTGCAGCAGCGTTTTATTTTTCTGGGGCCAAATCTTTCGCCGATATATGTGGGATGGCAAAAGTTTTGCAGCTAAAAAACTTTTCACTTTTAAGCGTTATTTATGTGGCCAAGTGCAATTTATTGGGATTCCTCTGTGAGCTGTGGGAGCGAAAGTGTTGCCAGCCAAGTTTCTTGGCAACTCAATTACACTTTCCCCGCAAAACGAGGCTCAAGGGAGATCTTTAAAGGTCCTTGAGAGAGCACATGCACCAGGCAACAGGAACTGAATATCAGGGATAAGCTAGGATATTAATATTAATTTTTTAACTTCATTTAAATAAGATCAAAAAATGTTTTTTTATTTTTCTACATATATTTCCTTTTTGAGTCCATGCTCCTATTATTTTATTACATGTTGCCTAGTGTTTTTAAGTTCATTGACAACCGACAAACCAAAACAGACAAGGGTAAACAACAAATGTATCCCCCCCAGAGAAAGTTTTATGGCTCAAGTGCAGCGGCAAATAGGGGAACCCCCAAGGAATTTATACAATAACTACCACGGGCTCCGAGATGTCCCCTTCAATTAGTTACAGCGACACTTACAGATTGCAAACTTTCCGCCACAACGCACTTTGAGTTTGTCATGGAAATGTCGAGGGCATTACCGACGGGGAAAAACGGTAAGCTGATGGCAACTCAAGTTTGTCTTTGTCCCGATTTAATAAGGCAATTAAAAACTTTTCGCTAATTGCTAATGCCGCTCGGTCGGTGTCCAGCTCAGCTATTTGCTAATTTACTCAAAGGCCAAAGGGAAGGTATTGAGTTTTCAGCGCGTTTTTTTAGAGATTAAATAGAGGCAGGTGGGTGGATAATAGTTGCTGTTAAGCAGGACTTACACTAACAGCTAAATAAGTTGTAAGTTCGACGTTTTGTTTAGTTTTTAAAAGTTTTAAAGGTTGGACTTACTTTAATCTTAACCAACAAAAAAAAACAGGAACAGCTTTAAACCCTTTAAACACCTTTTAAAAACACAAGATCTTTTGACATAATTTTAAATAAAATTCTGGCATATTTTTAAGCCAAAAGTTTGATTAGACTCGGCTATCATATCGCTGACAACCGCATAAAAGCCGAGGTGAGCAACAGACCCATTTGAATATTAAAAAAACAGGAACAGCTTTAAACCTCTTAAACACCTTTTAAAAACCCAAGATCTTTTTGACATAATATTAAATAAAATTCTGCCATATTTTTAAGCCAAATGTTTGATTAGACACAGCTATCATAACGCTGACAACCGCATAAAAGCCGAGGTGAGCAACAGACCCATTTGAATATTTGCCAGGATCAAGGGAACTGGAAGCGACGACGACACCAACTTAACTAGATGCCAATCAAATGCGCCAATCCGATGGGGCAACCTCAATATATCCCAGCGCCGACACCTGTCATGCCACCACCAACCAGCCATCCATACACAAGGGAATGTGGATACATCCTCGCCAGCTGGAGTGCAGACACTGCACTGTGAAATATTGGTGTCAATGTGTCAATATTTGAAGTATAAACACGTGTGCAATTACAAACTATACAAGAACGCACACCACTTTTCCACAGCTCAGCTCAAGTGTGTGTGCGAGTGTGTGGTCGTATTAACAAAGCTACGGCAACGGAAGTGCTCTACATACGGCGAAAGCGGAAAAGCGGGAAAATAAGGGGCGGGTGTGGCAAGTGCCAGTGGCGAGGGGGCGTGGCCTGTTGGGAAAGCGGCTTTGGCCAAAGCAATTTACATGCAATTTT
Organism: Drosophila tani; assembly: GCA_008042535.1. NCBI lineage: Eukaryota > Metazoa > Arthropoda > Insecta > Diptera > Drosophilidae > Drosophila > Drosophila tani. Next base: position 172,874 of record VNJO01001725.1, on the reverse strand, counting down.
TGCATATCTTCGTTCCTTATTCCCACTATTTTTCCCCATTTTTTGCTCTTTGCTTTGGTATTCTGGTAGGAAGGGCAGGATGCCTTTTAAAGGATTTCTATTGCGTTTGCATTCTCTTTTCATATTCTAAATTTTTTTACACAGAAAAAGGTTACACCTAACTGAGTTATGTATCTTTCCCAGAAATATGATATCCGAGAAGTTTACTCACAAGAAAGTAAGCTTATCTTACGACACGTTTCTCTCTGAGCTCTAAGTAGTTTTCTTAACTATTAATTGGCTTGAAAATTCCTGTTAATAGTTAGTTTGTACCTTTAAAGTTCCCTAGAAATAAATCGGAGTGTTAAGCACCATTATCTACATTTTAAGCTTTGTAATTTCTTCCGCCCCATCTACACAGTGTTTATCAAAGTTTTGCATAGCAAATTGCACGCAAAGTTATGGGCGATTGGAAAAATTATAAGTTTCAGCTAAAAGGCAATATTTATGGCCTGTTTTTGTGGCAGCCCAGACTGCATGTTTGATCGATTTGGCATTGGGCCGAGACAGTGGTTTTATGGCCGCAAGGCATTGACTGAGGTCCTCTGTTCCTTGGCTTCTTGGCGTGCCGCTGAGAAGGCCGTAGCAAGGCCTTAATTATTGTGCAAGGACCCCCCGCCAAGAGGATCCACACCCACACAAATCCCGAGTGAGAGTTTAAGCCAGATTTCAGACGGCGCCTGGCAGCAGCAAACCATAATTCTCTGTTTGTTTTTCGCCAAACATCGGAAACGAGGGGGGAAAAACAAGAAAATTCCTACAGACGATAAGCTTTTTCCATAATTCGTACAGCACTAATACTAACGAAAGCAGGCACGCGAGTTTTTCCCCGCCAACAAAAGAAATCACGCATTTTCACCGAATGGGTCTCCTTCGCTTTTTACGACTGCTTCTCTTTATGTTTTGTTTGTAGCCTAATTTTTGTGACAAATTTTTTGCGTTTCGGGGCTGGAACTTAAGACGCAATTTTATTCCAGCTGATATGTAAATACTTATGTGGCCGCCTGTGTGGGTCGTTGTGGCCAACACTGCGCATACGTAATTTCCATTTGGGCAAAACCACAGGAAGAAAAAGGGGTGTGAGGTTGGTAAACGCCTTAAGTGGAAGTCCAGGGGAGTCTTCTTCGAAGAACAGCTTAGGCAACCTGAGACTTAAGTGGGAAACTTGACTTGGCTACCGGGAAAGCAATTAAAGCGAAAGTATGTTAGTTGGTAGTGTAATTTAACACAGTTCTTGGGTTTCTTGTTAGGCAACTAGGATCTATTTTGTTTAAATACTTTAAGGAAATTATAAAGATAAGGGAAGATAGATTTATTTTGTACAAATACTTTTAGGAAATTATTAAAATAAGACAAGACACATTTTTTAAACTATTTTCAAGAGGAACATTGACTTAAATCCTTATTATATAATTAAAGAGAATAAATCATAGTTTCTTGTTCATAATTATGTGTTAATTAATATTTATATATTTTCTTATTGAAAATTCCAGATCTACGCACAGCATTCGATCTACTAGACAGAAACCGTGACGGACGCGTCACTGCCAACGAGCTGCAATTTATGCTGAAGAACCTGGGCATAAATGTGCGTGACGAAATCATACACGATCTCATACGTGAGGCGAGCCACTCAGGTAAGTGGCACTTACCTGTGCAGCAACAACAACCATGACTGGCCACTTCACCCTAGCCCTTTTAACCCTTGTTGGCAACCTGTGGACAAGCAAATGCAACAGTTAGTCCTTTGTAAAAGTGTTTGTCGACGGCCTTAATAATTCACGTAGTTATATGGCCGCATTTGGCCGTGGGGAAACGTTAATTAAACCCATCGAGGCATGTCGATTGGTTATAGCGGCGTTTAATCAAGTTTGGACACAAATAAACGGGTTGAATGAGCTCGCTTTTGGGTTAATTTCCCCAGAGGTAGGCCAAATAATACAGAAATAAATTACCTAATTTCTGATTTTGTTGATAATAATTGTTTTGCTTGGATAAATGTGATTAATAGGGATTTTATGAGCCATTTGTTTACTATATAGGTTTATAAATACAATAATAAGATAATAAATAAAGAGAGACTCTAAATTGTATTTTTTCAAGGCTGCGACATTAGAGCAATCTGGAAAATTGCAGCTTAATTAAAGTGTTTCCGTATAAACACCGCCTTTACAAGGCTTAAAAATAGAATAGAAAAGGAAGCTTTTCGAAATCCAATCCCGATAAGTATGCTAAACATTTTTTCATCCCATTTCCCCGATAATTCCATTCAAGTCTCTAGCATTATTCTCGCTAAGAATATAGGTAGCCGTCTTAAGCCACTTTTCTGCTGTCCCTCTTGGCAGCAAAAGTTTTTCTCTTATTTAATTTACTCGTTAGGAAATGCAATTTTTATTATAGAAATTCCCCCGTCAAGGCACAAAGCTGTAAAGCATTTTCCTTTTGCTTGATATACGAGGATAAGCGACGAAGGGGGATAAGTGAACCTTCCTTCCAGCTTGTTGCATTCCTGGGATGCTTAAACTATTTATTTAATTTAATTTTCATTCATAAACTTAAACTCTGTTTGCGCATATTAAAATTAAATTAGGGCAACATGGCAGAAAATTGAATTTCCTCCATTAATATGCAATTGTTGTCGGCGCCAACTACGTGTTCATGTCCATAATGGGCTTATCTTTAAATAGATAAAATGCAGTTCAAGTTGTGCACTGAGGGAAATTGATGGAGAAAGGGGATGTAAAAGTATTAAAGAAATAAATAATAAAACAAACTGTTTAAAAATTATTATAAATCAAAGTATATGCTTTAAAAATTAGGAGAGCGTTTTTAAATTCAAAATATTCCATGTAAACCTTAAGAAATACATTACATAGCCATTAAACAATATTTTCATAAATATAATTATATCAATATATCACCCAAAGAATATATAAATAGTTCATTATTTTCCTAGAAAACCCCCATAAAAAAAAAAAAGACACCCAAGGACGTGACCGCGATTTGAAAGCCTATTTATGTCACCTTTGTTTGTTCGACATTGTTAATTGAGTTGCGGTTAATCGCTTCACAGGTAATTTCAATATTGGTCAACTGCATTAGGGCCGTGCAGCTGTGGCCAGCAGCGTACATCCAACATAAATTCTGTAAATTTAAACTCGGTCACGTTCGAGGCGAAAAACCCCACCAAGGACTCCCAGCTGGAGGGATTGGTTTGCGGGCGAGTGACATTTATCATATAACAGCAGGCAACTGTTGCTGACAGCCCTGCTCCAGACAGAGGGAGTGGGGCCTGCGGAGGCCGGAAGTTGGGAAGAGGGACGCTTTGATGGCTGCCAGCGGCAGGCGAGTGTTGCAGCCACACCCGCAACAACCACACACACTCACACACACGCCCCGCCGCGTGTGAGTCTTGTAAGCTGACAGCAAACAACACACGGAACACAGGCAACAACATGTGCCCTGCCAGCCAGTCACGAAATAAAAGCCTGCTGTTTGCCCCCAAAAGTTCAATGGAAATTATGGCCAAATCCAACAGAAATTGGTTTGCAAATATCAAAATATCTAGGAATAAGGTTAGCGGGAATACAAGAATTTTGTTGACCTTTTAACCATAACTTAAAGGTTCTCCAATATCCACTTGCCAAATCGAATAGACACTCTCCAAAGTTTGGCTGATTTAAAATGCATATTAACGAGGTCCCTGAACTCCATCAAAGGCAACCAAATCAACATAAAAGGGCAACAAATTGAGCCACAAAAAAACAACCAAGGAGAAGACAAAGACACACTTTACTTGATTTTTTGTTGTTTCTTCTTTTTCCTAACTTGATATTTTCTTGGACAGAATTTGTGCTGTGGTATTTCGATTAAGGGCTGCCCAAGCTGTTGAATGTTGGCTCAAAAGCGTGCACTTTATGGCTTCATTAACATTCCTGGGGTTTCAATGACACTTTCTGGGGGCAGCCGCAAAGGGGCTGGGGCTCTGATTTAGCCATTCCGACATTGCTAAGTGACCACCTGGCCAGAGTCTTTTTTCTCTGGCCTTATTTATGCGTGTCTTTACGGCCAGGATAGCGCGAGCAACAGTTATTTCTCTGCTTTTTCTTATATTTTCTCCCTTATTATTTTTCCCTGCCTTGCTTTTATTTTCCGAGGTCAGCAGCCGCTTAAGCAGACCATTGACAATTTATGTTCGCTGACATTTAAAAGTAATTGTGGCACGCTCTTAGGCCGCACAATTAATTTCGATTGGTCCTTGTACCATAGGTGTAGGTGCCTGCTTTTAGGCGCTAAATTCACATAAACGCCAGCCGCTGGCCATTAAATTTCCTATTAGGCAAGTTGTTAAGTGTCAAAGCCAGGCCCGCGGGGAAATGTCTCTCTTTCGGTGTAAGCTTGTGTGTGTGTAAAATTAGTTTGGCCCTGGCCAAAAGCCACAGCCGCTGTGCTCCGCATTAGCCACAACTGTCGACGCAATTGCAGCACCCACAAAACCCCGAACAGCCTTTGTGCATTTACTCTAATCGAATTTCAAGGGAGTCCCCCAAAGCCAAAATTTACATAACCAATGGCCAAAATGGAGCCAAGGAGCTGAGTCAACTGGGGGCCAAGGAGCCAAGGAGCCAAATTAAATACAGCTTAAAATACCAACAGTGAAAATTCCTCGAAAATTTCACTGAAAATTGCAGACCAAGCGAGAATGGAGAAATGAAGGAAGCGCCATAAAAAGCAGGAGAAACAGAGAGAGCTGTAAAATCTACGGGGTGGTATGTAGACCAAGGATAAGTTCAAAGTTCAGCCCCCGAAATCGCTGCCTTGAACTGCATTCCTTTAAGCCGAATTACGCATTAGCAGCAGACATTGCACATACGCAGCGTTGGCCGAGTTACCGAGCTACCGAGTTTTGACTCGATTTAATTAATAGCCCCCACTGCAAGCTAATTTATTGGCCCTCAAAGGCAGTCGCCGTCGGTGTGGCTCTGTCTGTGTATTTGTCAGCATTTATTGCCTGTTTTACAAGCTCAAATGTGGCCAAATTACACATACTTACACAGCAGAGCAACAATCAAACAAGAGTGCCTCGCACACAAACACAACCCTCTGAGCGAGCTTCCGTTTCCGCTTGCTGGCATGAGGTCAGCAGCAACAACTAGCAACCAGCTACCAGCTACCAGCAGCTACGTTTGCCAATAATTGATTACACTTTGCCATGAAGTTGTTGCCTCAACACACCTCAGCACAGGCCACCACTGGAAATGCAGCACTGCCAGGAGCCGCAGGAGCCATTTATTATGCTAGTTGTCATTGGGTGTCTCTCGGCGAGAAGCTGCAGGGAGCTGTGATTGATAAATAGTAATCCCAGAGGTGACTGAACAGAATTAGGAGTAGTTCTTAAGTGATACTTTTGCTATTTTTCTAGAAGAAAATAATAAATATTCAGTCAAACTAGTTTAAACTAAACTTAAATAATTTCCAATATATATTCACTGAAGGCTATGATTGATTTGCCTCGTTGATTGCACAATTCTGCAAGTTTAAGTGCTATAACTTTGACTGCATCTGTAAATTAAGTTAGTAGAGTGAGCAAACTTTCTCCTTTCTCCGCTCCTGTCCAGCCATCGATCAATGCCAAGAAGAAATACTCGCAAACTGCAGGTCAAGCTTGAAAATTCGCTGCTCTGCTTAACGAGCCAAGTGAGCACCGACAGAGAGACATATGTGTGTATGTGGCAGGAGGTCTGGCGCAGGACACGTTGTATGCAGGACATTACCGAAATGTGCGACAAACAGTCGTCGCAGCCAGAAACGCCCTCGTCGCTGGCAATGCCAAGCCATGTCCTTATGGCACTGAAAGAAAGCAAAAAAAAAAAAGGACGCCAAACGATGACAATAGCGGCAACGTCAACATCAACATACACATATAACCAAGCCATTTTCATTATCCTTGGACTTGTCCTTTTTGCAGGCTGACACAGACATTGGCGGAGATAGAGGCAGAGATAGAGATAATATGCATTTGGTTTTCGTATTTAAGAAAAAAAGATAGAAGGAGAAAAGGAAAAAAGGAAAAAACCCAAGAGGAAGAAGGCAGAAAGGAAGAAGGCCTCTCAAGAATGGGGGCCTGGCCCTTGAGAAAAGCTATTCCGAAAGGAAACTTGGAGAGCCGGCAATCCTCAAAGAAAAAAATAAACAACCAGACTAGATCATAGATACTCTGTTTCAGGGGTGGCAAGTAAATATTTGAATTTTTGTGGAACTAGAAAATATTTAAGATATTTCTTTTTTATTTCCTATTATTTTATACAGTTTATACATTTCTGAGTGCAGTTGTTATGATGATGTATCAAAGCCCTATTTTCTTCGCCAACATCCTGGCAAATGACAAGACCAAGTAGCAGGAAGGGCAACCTCCTTCCAAGTAGGTTGAAAGCCGCTAAGCGCAAATGAAAATATTTTTCAAGCAGCGCCAACAATACACAAATGTCACCCAGATGTCAGCCAGACAAGAAAAGCGGGAAAAACCAGTGGCAAAAGGATGGGCCTGGGTCGAGGCTGGCTGGCAATAATGGGTCATGTATGACCATGTTGTGTGTGTGGCAGCATATGAGCAAATACCCCAAGCCATTATCCTGATATGTTGACGACGAACCAATATTTGTATACATCTAGGATTGAGTGTGTGTAGAATTTTTGTTTGGCCTGGACAACTGGCCCCGGGCCAGGGAACTCTTCTCGGTTGCAGTGCCTAATTGATGTTATACGACTCTTAATGCGTTTTTGATGCTTGCAAAAATAATGACATTGCCACTTGAAGCTAAGTATTTATTAGGCATTGGGCTTAGGCAAAATATTTATTATTTATTTAGCAGAGATAGGAAAACGGAGTCTCCATATCATCATAAATTCCATTTCAAAAATCCCCAGTCTTGACTTCTCTATTGCCTTTTCATTTAATTAAATTATTTATGTTTATTTTTCAACTTTATCTGCTTTCCTTTGACCGACAACTAAATTAGCAATTCTAATTATGGTCAGACAAATTGCAATTAGAGAGGAAAAAGCGAATGATGTGCTACACAGCCGCCCCATACCTCTCGTACCACCCCATCCCCAGTATATTTTTTTTATATCCTTTCGGCTTTTGCCACGAAATTTATGCGAGAGGAGATTATCGCAGATTTCGACTTCATTTTCATTCCCATTCACACACAGCTAGAGTTCCTCTTTGGCTTGTTTTTCTCTTTACTATTTTTCTCCATTTATTTTTTTATTTTTTTGTTGTTTTTGTAGTGAAGGTCAAGGCCGAAGAGCAGAGCGCAAAAGGCTTTCCGGGCGGCCATATCTTCTGCGTTTAATTATAAAAGTTTCAGCCGCAGCCGGGAAAAGTTGAGCCGCTCACTTGCAGCTTCGGCTTAGGATTTTGCCTAAGCTTTTCGGTTTTGATTTTCTCGTATTTCAGTATTTCTTTTTCGGGCATGTTAATGGTCCCGGAGATCTCAGCCGGAAATGCTTCTGACAATGCCACCACCTGAGCGCACAAAAGTGACAGGCATTAGGATGCTGTCCTGGCAACAAAAGGATGTCCTCGTTGCGCGCGGACTGAGGCGTGTAAACATTTTGCAACGACCAGGGCGAGGAGGGGATCAACAATGAAAATGCATTCAATTTTGGGTGCTGGGAAAAGTGCTTGCGGAAAAGGTTGGCATTCTGGTTTTACACGGCAAAATATTTGTTCTTGAAAGTTACATAAATTAAGGGAAATTGCAGGAAATTGTGGAGGCCTTAATAAGATTTTAAATTAATTATTAAATGAAAAGGTACTCTCTTTGAGACCTTAAAACTTTGATATATTATTAATTACTTTCTTTTAGTAGGGATATAATTTATAATTAAACAGGGGGTCATACTTCTTACCTATTTTCCTCTGTGCATCCAATTATCGTCCTCAAAATTTCATGGAAACCGGACTGTTGCACTTGCTTACTGTCCCCATTTTCACACAAAATTCATTTGACGTTTTCTCACCTGCAAACTCGTTTCTCCCTTTTCGATTTCCAGGCAATGGCTTAATCAACGAGGCCGAGTTCCTGCAATGGGTCGGCAGGATCCAGGCGCTGCGAGACGACCAGCAGCAACCCGAGGATAGTGCCAGCAATAGCAAGCCGGTGGACGAGGCCGATGATGTCACCGAGGACTTGATAGCCGCATTTAGGTGGGTGCTCCATATATCCTTTATATTTATCATCCAGCCCGCTAATGCTTACCTTCTATGCTCCCCGCAGAGTATTCGATCGTGATGGCAATGGGTTCATAACGCGCGACGAGCTGCAGACCGCCATGGAGATGATTGGCGAGCCCTTGAACGAGCAGCAGCTGGAACAGCTCCTGGTCATCGCCGACTTGGACCAGGACGGGCGCATCAATTACGAGGGTGAGTGTGTGTGGGAGAGTGCAGGTTGTGAGTGCAGCCGCAGATGGAGGACAGTGCTGACGCAGGCGTCCGCTTGGAAGGACATGTGTGCACTGGCGAAAAAGGAGGGGAAATAAATATAAGTTTATATTTTTTTCAACTTTCAAATACCGTCATACCCTTCAAATAGGTTAATATTATTTAATAAATATTCTTAAGGACCCTTTAGATATTTCTCTCTGCTTCACCTTAGCTGCAGCTGCTTCTATCTGGGCCTTAATCAAGAGCTACCATAAAATACGGTAGCCTCGTGTCAATATTTATCCAACGCACCGAAAACTGCTCGCTCATAAATCAGCTAGACAAATACCGGGGCGACCACAAAGTTTATTAACCTCGGGATAACAGCAACAGGAGTTCACCTAATGCGGCGCAATGTTTATTTGTTTGTTTACTCGTAAAGTTTTTTATACCCGGTCTTAGCGAAATGGATGGGTTTATTGGTTCCTTAAAAACAAACTGTGGTCCTTTGCGATAACTAAATTTGGTGCTAAGGTTTTAGAAAAAGAAATGCAATGAAACTATAGTAGTACAGTTCTGGCTCTACTTTTGGAAGATAGAATTAAATTTCAGTAATCAAAAATAGATTAAATCTTTATATATTCATTTAAACATATTTCCTGCAGAGTAATGGATGTAAAAAACATATATAAAATCGATTTTCTGTTAAATAACGAATGAGTTAATGCTTTATGTCGACATGAAGACTTTTCGATCAACCAAATAGTAAAAGTAATATTTTTTAAAGAGAAAGTACCATAAAAACTTTATTCATAGTTAAAGGTATCCTTAAGTTGTAAACTTTTAGTTTCTTAAGCATAACCTGAAGTCTGCATTTAAGTTTCAGGCATAAAAAACTTTCTGATAAAGCAAATATCAGCAGCAAAGGCAAAAAAAGAGACTCTATAATGCAGTTACCCCCAGAATAAAGTGTAAAGTACCAGAGTGAGTGTATTACCTCAGGATACCTCCTCGTGCCACATCCACTTGCTTTTCTGCAACCAGCAGCAAAAACGGCAGCACAAGGATTCCCTTGCGTGGCATTAAATTGGTTTAATAAACTTAAACTAATATGAGGGACATGCACAAACACACAGCTCGAGTGTCCTCTTTGTTAGTGTATTTGTGTTGTTTTTTTTCTGAAGAGGTGTGTGTGCCTGTGTGTTGTTTGCTCGGCTTGGAATCCCTCGTATCATTAGGTTCATATGCCATCGCCTCGCTAGTTGATACTTTGACCTTGTAACGCATTGACATGTCAGCGCCGCCCACAAAGGCCCCTCTCGGTTCAGCAAAGTTCGAGCCCAGTCCGCAACCTCGCCGACCATTTGTTTGCTGGCATCTGCAATTTATTTACTCATTTTGCTACACTCGGAAAAAAACTAGTATCATATTTTGCGAAATTTATGAAGCAAAAGGAGAATATTCAAGAAAAGCTTTACAAAAATGTATAAAATGTTCCTGAAACTTGAATTTTGAAATAGTATAGTCCATATTTTTTCAAGTGCACTGTTGTTACTGTCTTTCCTTTGCCTTTGCTCTATTTACTTTGCACCGGCATCAACATCAGCGACATCGACATCAGGCCCGTACGTATACGTACTATGTCGCGTATACGCAACGTTGTCCGTTCGATTTCGCTGACGATGCACTGTGTGTGCCGGATTGGATTGGGCGATTGGCCAGAGCAACACGTACGCCGCCTCCAGCGGTCCACCTCAGCCGGATTCAGGTCCATAAAGCAAGTGTAGTTCGTTTCGTTTGGAGGCGTGATTGCCCGAGGCGACAGTATATATAGTTGGGATATCTCATCTGTGCTGTAGCAGGTTTTTTTCTCGCTAGGTGGGCAAAGCTGTCAAGGGAAATAGCCCTTTGCCACAAATCAGTTTTACTGCGTTCAATTCGATCAGCGAAATGGGGTTTAATTTTTTGTTAGATATTGGCGTTGAGTTTACAAAGTAAGGGCCCGGAAAAAAATCAATTAAAGCTAGAAAATGAAAGCTGGTACAGTTTTTTAAATCAAAATAAAATCTTAAAATTTTTTATGAGTTTTATTTTCTACAATATAATTTAGCCTCTAATTTAAATCTTCCTTTATTACCGTTAATAATTCCTATATACCTTTTAAGACATAAAACTTATTAATTATAGGTTTAACGTTTAAATATTGTTTTGAATATAGGTTCAACTTGCATTCCATGACCCTTTTACCGTCAGGAAATCTCGGTTTTTATTTTACTCGCCTGAACAATTACACTTAATGGATTTTCTAACCTTTTCTTAATTTTTTTTAATTGCAGAATTCACGAGACTTTTGCTCTAAGCAATTTACGCCCGACTTGGAGGAGCAAGCCAACAATTTCAAGTGGAATGTGCAAGCCGAGTTACCCCCTTCAGCATAATTGTTAAGCTATTAAGAATATACTCAGACATGCAGAAAATTATAATAATAATAATAATAATGCGACAAAATGTGCGGAAAATAATTGTTTAAAATTTTCTACAACAAAATATGAGAAACTTATTTATATACAAGGGTTTGAAAAAGTGCAAGGCAGGCCACACACACACACCCCAACAAGCAAACATTAAAAACTTTTTTAGTTTCATCAAAAACACCCACACACACTACACATACACATGTAAATTAGTTTCAAAGTTTCGTCGATTGTAAAAAGTGAAAATAATTCATTTTCTCTGTGAATTAAGTTAAAAGAGCAAAGAGGAAACATTTTAATGGAAACTCTAGGGATATTTTGGTAGACGATTTGCCACAAATTAAAATAATTGTTTAAACACACACAGACATACAGACATACAGACACACACACACATAAACATATAAAAGCATATTCGGATAAGTCTGAGCGCGTGAGTGATATTGTGTTTAGGGTGCTGCGAAAACAAAGAGCAGAGCATAAAGAAAAATTAAAAGAAAATATTTAAAATACAAACAAAGTATATATCGAAAATTGGAGAAGAACCAGAAACGGATTCATATATTTGTATTTTATTGTAGTTATGCTGCTTTCAATGTATGCGTGTTTCAAATACCCCCAAAAACAAACAAAAATTGTTTCAAACTTGTTAGATTTAAGGAAATAAATGTTAACACTTTATATAAGAAAACAGAAAACATTTAATTTTAGTTTTGGGAAGTTACCTAAGGATAACGCAAAGATTATGCATAACATGTTAAAGGAAAACACGAGTTTAAGTAACAAAGAGCCAGAAAAAAAGAAAAGAAATCAATAGAAGCAGTTGTTGCAGTTCCAGTTCTAGTCAAACATTATTCTTTTATTTTATATTTTTCACATAACTTTTAAATTATTTCCTCGCGAAATTAAAGTCCATTACATATTGCCGTCCCATAGATAATTCAACAAAGAAAAGAAAATAATTGTTTACTCATCGATTTAAGGCATTGCGGTTTCAAGGAATTAATTTTCTATTCATTTCGAATATCCTTTTTTGATACAAACTTAGAGCAGTTGGTAAACGTTAGAGAATACAAGCAAAAAATATATATTTCATAAAAATGCTCTTTTAAAACATCAGTGAACAATGAGAATTATAAAAGAATATTATATATTTACATTAGAATGTTTTATGGGTAAAGTTGACGGTGCAGTGCAGAACATATAAAGAACATATATAAATCAGGTCAAAGGTACAAATAGTCAAAATGGGTAACACAAGGAACGCAAACCACAACTTTTGTATGGTATTTACAACAGAACAGCAACGGCAAAGAAAATTAAAACCAATTTAAACTGAAAATCAAAAGGGAAACCGAATCAAAACTCCAAGGTAAACTCTTACTCTTAAATATCGAATTATACCCGATAAATGTACTTCATTCAAGTAGTTTTTTATGACCTCTAAATGTGCTTAACATATATGCAGGACTATATACCTACCCAACAATATACTATTATAACACGATTGCTGTTTATGTTTACGGTCTAACTACATACATATGTACTTAATATTATCTATATAGTATATGTACTGGATAACACGAATTACACAACAACTAAGACATTATCTATATGCATACTAAAATGGTAGATACATATTTGGTTTAGGTATATTAATGATTTCATAATTTATAATTGCGATTTCGATTCGGTAAAGGAGATGCGAAATAATAAATAACGGTACACCAACGCTCAAAAAAATGATTACTTGTTTCATTTACCAGGTATTAGTAGGCCTTCTGAAACACTGTCAGAGGGTTGTCCAGAAATCGTAGCAGATGTAAATTTGTGTTGCTTGCTTTGAGAACGTTTCTAAATTCCGACTGCGTAAAATATTGTGTATATTTTTTTTCAAAAATCCCCTAGAGCCGAAAAGTAACGATGAGCGAAACCGAAGAAAAAGTGAGTATCTGTTTCAAAGAAGAATAGGTGTGCGCTTTTGTGGGAACAGCAATTTACATATTAAACCACTAAGAAATTAAGAACATTTCGGGAAGAAATACCTTTAAAACGTGTTTTTAAATTTCAAAAATTGAAGAAACCATAACGCGATAGATTTCTCATACTCGCGCTTCTTTCCGCCGGAATGTATCGACATGGCGCGCCAATCGAAACAAGACAAATGCGGAATAATCGATGGCTGGACAGATGACAGTCTGGCAACACTGCTGTGTAACCTTCGTTCGTTTATTTGTATATTTTTGTACAAAATTTCTATGGAAACTGGGCTCAAACGTCGCGCCAGCTTATCAGACCTTAGAAAAACATGGTTAAACTGGAAAAACGAATTTTCCGGCATTGCAAATGTGACCACTTTCATGAGGCGTTATAATGTAATCAGCGGTTAAAACTCTGGTCACACCAGTAAATTCACGAGGAACCAAAATCAATTTTTATTGCAAAGAAAGAGCGAGCGAATTTTCCGTTAAAGCTCAATTAAATGCCAGTGCAAACTGCATTTTCCGTCGTCTGTCCGTCCTAACCTCCGTGGGTGTGCTGCCAAAGGGTTGCGTTAAACGCGAACCCGTATTCTTCCAACCGTGTGCGTTCAGTCAAAGCCGCAAAAGTGGATACCGAAACAGTGAAAATCGAGGATTTGATGGACTCTGATCCTGAAATCGAGTTCATCGAAAAGGATAGCGGGATGTCATCGTTAGGCGGCAGCAAGGACGAGACGCCCGAGCGGCGGGCAGTGGCGGCCGTAAGTAAAATCAATCCCCGAGAAACGTGGGATCCATAATGCCCCCTTCCCCGCGGTTCCCCCACTGCACGATTGCTTATCGTGCTCACGTAATTGTCGGTGAAATAGAGCAGCTGTTCCCGCAAGAGTGAAACCGTTGATACCCTGTAAATAATTGACCTTTTCTATTCTATTTATTTCAGCCATCGAACGAGCCTCAGGGGGAGAACTACGATGATGTAAGTTGGAGTGGAGCCTGTTTGTAAACAACAGCACGCAATCTAACCTCAAATAAAAGGAGGGAGCCCTTACCACAGGCACCTTTTATGGGGGTTTTTTGTCAATGAAGTTGTATTGTGAATGAATTGAAACTTGAAGGTCACTTGGGTTGAATATTTAGCTTAATTTTGATATATTTTTTATGGTATTAAGTTGAGTAATTTGCAAGTTATTAGCAGTGTCCAATTGGCTAAATATTTACCTATCCCTAAACCATATTCATAATGCTCAGACTAGGAAAACTTACCTTTATATATTTATATTTTTATCCAGGAACCCGACGAGTCGGTGGGCGAGCGCTTCTGGGGCCTGACAGAGATGTTCCCGGAACCATTGCGCCAGGCGGTGGGCACCATCACCAGTGGCACCGTCAAGGGCTGCAAGAGCCTGTACACGTTCTCGTGCAATGCAAGCTGGATATTCTTCACCAGCTCCGTCATTCTGTTTGCGCCCGTCATCTTCGAGACGGAGCGCGCCCAGATGGAGGAGTTGCACAAGTCGCAGCAGAAGCAGGTCCTGCTCGGGCCCAGCAGTGCGATGGGACCAGGATCCTCGCCCAGCCTGCCCATGATTCGTTAACCCTACCACATACGCATATATTAGCTCTACGAGATAACCGGCAGCGGAACTCAGAGAATTTTGCCACACACACACACACGTTAGCTTAAGTTTGTCGATACCAATCCCAATCCAATCCCAGTCGAAGTCGAAGTCGAGGGCGCCTCAATTCGAAGCCTAGCATTTACGGATGCCAGCATATCACAGCATCTCCGCATCTCTACAACTCTGGAGCATCCCATCAATCGGAGCACCGACCGAGCGACCGACGCGCCCTCTTCGATCGAAAACGAGCAGTTAGCAGTTGAAAAACTTCAGATTAGGCGTTAGCATTGTAGTTGGCGTACACAGTGTATAAACAAAAGCAACCACTACGGTTTAAACCAATTAATAAAAAATATGTTTATTAAGAGTTAAATATTCGGGCTTTAACCTTGAAATAGAGCTGTAAAACTATCGGCGATACTATCGATATTATCGATGATGCTGTGCTCCGGATCACCATCGATTGTTTTTTTCACCATCGATACATCGCGTTAGCAGCAAATCAGTGAATTCGTATAAAATTTACGAATTTTTGCCAATAAATAAATATAATCATAAATTCTTATATTCTTAAACATAAAACCGAAACATTTTAATTTCATGTTTAATCATTAATATCAAAAACTATATAGACAGTAATGTGATTAAATTTAATTGTTTTTTTTTTTATTCATAAAATCTTTTATAAGTTATGCCATTTAAATTAAGGCAAAGTAATTTTTTGTAAACCCATGTAATTTTGTCGATAGTATCGACATTATCGATGGTTTGGACTATCACTATGGAAAATATCGAGTGAGAGCACTATCGATGTTTTTACAGTTCTACCTTGAAATAGAGCTGTAAAACTCGACGATATTATCGATATTATCGATGGTGTTGTGCTCCGCGTCATCGATATTTTTTTTCCACCATCGATACATCGCGTTAGCAGGAAATCAGTGAATTCGTATAAAATTTACAATTTTTACAAGTAATATTTTGTAAACCCGTGTAATTTTGTCGATATTATCGATGCTTTGGACTATCACTATCGAAAATATCGAGTGAGAGCACTATCGATGTTTTTACAGCTCTACCTTGAAATTTAGGTCCCAACCAAGTTGGAAATAATCATTGAAACAATCGGTTACCTTCGATTAATTAATAACAATACCTTTATTAAGAGAGCTAAGCCACCTAAGGACTCCCCAAATATTCCCTGGGAATCGGATGATCCGTAAAGTAGCGCCTGAATTCGCCAGCGTATTTATTCCTCAAATTCCTCTCCCCAAACTCGTTGAATCTCTGCGCCATGAAGACATACACATCCAGGACCTTGGCATGGGCCGACAGCTGCTTGAAGGACTCGGCTGCACGCTCCAGGATCTCCAGAGATTTGAGCAGTTGCGCCTTCCTCTCCTCCACATTATTCGGACTAATGGCCAGAAGGCAGCGAACAAAGACAAAGTCCGTCTTGGCGCGCTCATACAGCCCGCCGTTGATGTGGATGTCGTGCATGCAGCGCTTGATGGCCTGATAGGCCTTCTGGGTCAGACCCAGGAGGAGGAGCTGTTGGGCCAGCAGCAGATCCACCAAGGCCTGCTCGTAGTCCATCTGAGAATCGGCCATATCCTCGGCCACGCGCAGCAGGATCAGGGTAGTCTCACTCGAGAAGCGGCCATCGGCCATGCCACAGTAGCCGAGGAGCACTTGAACCCTCATCCGCATAAGGAAAGGCAGGTCCTCCTGGGAGGCCAGCTTGTCCAGGAGTCGTCGCGCATTGAAGAACTCTCGCTTGGCCACGTAAATGGAGGCCCTCTGCATGATGGCATCCGAGGGATCCAGCAGATAGAGCTGATCGCAGGCCTTTAAGGCGTCATGCCAGCGGCACTGGTAGATCCCCGCCTGGATCACGACATGGCACTGGCTGATCATCCAACCCTCGGCACCGGGCAATCGGGGAAACCGCTCCTTGGCGCGATGCAGTAGAACCTTGGCCAGCTTGTGCTTGCCCTGCAACTGCAGCCACAGAGCGTAGCTGGCCAAGGCGCTGCCCAGGCCGGCGGAACCGTTGCCAAAGCGATCCCTGGTTGTTAGCAAAATCTGCGAGTAGAGGGCAGCCAGTTCATGCCTTCCGTAGTTGCACCACACGGCACTCCTCAGGGCCAGAGCCTCGGAAGCGTGATCCGTCAGGTTGTTGCGATTGGTGAGATTATCACTGTGCTGGAGGAGGTCGAACAGGCGCAGAGGCTGATACCCCGCCACCGTGCCCAGCTTAACGGCGAAGTGAAGGGCCAGAGTGTAGTTCTGCAGCAGGGAACCATCCACGTCATTGGCCTCCTGCACGCTCCTTAGGACAGCAGACAGAGGGAGCTCATCCCTGAGCAGACTGTGCCAGGTATTGGCGAGATTCAGGCTCCTCTTGTCGCCGTGCTCCTGGGCCAACATTATGCTCTCCCTCAGCGCGGCCAGAGCTTCCTTCTTGTGCCCAAAGGTGGCATGCAGCACGGCCAGGTTGACGCAAAAGTACTGATACCCCTTCTCCTGGCTCATCAGCCTCACGGGACTTCGATCCAAGGCTCTGTGCAGGGCGGACAAGGCGTTCGAGTAGTCCCGAACCCGCAACTGATTCATGTAGCCCAGGAAATAGGGAGTGGTGGCCAGCGGCAGGTCGTGTATGATCTCCTGCACCCTCTTCTGCAGCTCCACGGGCGACATGGCCTTCCGCTCGTTGCTCTCCAACAGCTCCGACTGCTTGTTGATGAAGAACTTGGCCTGCTTGGGCGCCCACTTGCACAGGGGATTCGGCTCCTCCACGCCACACCGAGCTACCTCCGAGGTAACCTCCTTCTCCTTTTTCGTGCCTTGTGGGGTCTCATTTCCTGGCGTTTCCTCGGTTATCACCAGCGAGGGAGGCGGTGTTTCCTCTCTGTGTAGAATGCCACCAGCCACAGCTTTTCGGGAGCCTGTAGCCAAAGCCCGGACTCCTCTCTCGTAGTACGAGCAGATATTCTTGTACATGTCCATCATCTCGGCGAAACTGAGGCGCTCCAGGACGACGCCCACGCGCCGCACATAGACGCCAACCATGCTGAACTGGCTGATGCCATAGTTCTCGTTGAGGATCTCATCGATGTTCTGGATCTCGGTGAAGTCAAACAGAGATTCGATGCTGCCCGCACAGAACTCGGACATGGCCTTCTCGAAGGCCTCCAGCATCAGGGCATCGAGGCGATATCGCCCGGAGGTTAGCAGGCTGTGCAGCTCATTGTAGGACATGTCCGCCTCCTGGACGAGTTTGAAGACCAGCATATAGAACATGCGACGTCGCTGCGAGCGCATGGATATGCCCGTGTCCAGGCAGGACTTTTTATTCTACGAAAAAAGGTAATAAGAAATTGGGTTTCCTTTTAGGGAAACTAGGGGAAGCACTTACAACCACATATTGTTTGAGCAGAATCAGCACCGTTATCTTGTGCGCCGTCGGCGTCTCGATGCGGGGCGGCACCAGCTTGGAGGCGGGGTCCAAGGTGTCCAGCTCCTCGAACAGGTTCATGGCACAACCGAAAATGTCAATTTCGATTTGCCGGCAAAAAAGTAAACAAAAACTCAGCAGCCGCAGCCAACTTAGCTTTGTTAGAGATGGGAGTCAGGTGTGGCTTTCCGATGTCTGGCAACCCTGCAAGGGCGCGGAATTTAAATATTTTTCAATCAATTTAATATTTTAATTAAATATAAAGAGGTTTGGTTAATAGATCGCTTCTTACTAAGGTAAAACGCCATGTTAAACACAAAAATGCACTACAAAAAATAATTAAAAATTTGAAATCATATATAAAAAAAGAGAGCTACCATATCTTAAAATTTCCCAGGTCTGGCAATTACCGCGCTCATTTTAAATCCCCAAATGTAAATAATCATTGATTACACCCGGTAACTGCCCATGCGATCAAAGTCCATGAAAACGACAAAAAACGCACGCTTCTCCAAATGTATTTGCTTTAACTCCAACGAAAGCTCAAAGGTTAATATTAGACTACCCGTTAAACGATATCCAATGTGTGTAAGTGTGTGTAAATGTGTGTAAATGTGGAATAGTGCATCAGCCCCTTAAAGCACGAATGGGAAGATCGAGCGGCGGTGGCGTGGGTAGTCCTTGAACTCCTTCTTATAGTTACGGTGCTTGGCCAGGGCCCAAACGGTCATCTGGAAGGCGCCGGCGAAGGCGAACAGATAGGCGGCCAGGCAAGAAGTCAGCACCGAAAAGGAGACCCAGGCTCCAATCTCGTAGGTGTAGTTGGGGCAAGAAACCAAGCTGAGAGCGTACACACCAAATTTATATAATTATGTTAATTACGGATGAATTAATAACTCACTTGAACAGCTTGGTCAGCGGGTTAGCATCGGGCACGGGAATCTTGCGCACTTTGGTACCCGGCGGGCGCAAGTTGCGCAGGGCAATGTGCACCGAAAAGTTCCCAAGTTCGCAGAGCTGCAAAGTCGAAGAGGTTTTTGTTTAGTAAATAAACATGTATGGCTTTTGTGGATACTATTAATCATTGTCAATTGAGAGCTTCTACATATTCATATATTAAACTAGAAGCTTTCCTTAGCTGTGATAAAATCTGCTTTCTAATTTGAACTGAAAAACGAGGAAATGCAACGTAGAGAAAGTTCCTTGAAATGGGTTAGTTACTTATTTACTTATACCATTGTTTTTATAGTTTATAAGCATCTTCATTCGCCTAGTAAATGCTTCTTAAGCTTACATAACCTAACAATTATTTCATTAATTTAACAACTAAACATTATACATTATAAATATTCCGAAAACTGAAATAATTAGTTAAAGATTAGCTAAGAAATTCTAGTTTCAGTGAACCTTATCAATTTCTGCTCAGCGTTATCAAAACTGGCTCACACTTGAAGAATTAACACACCTCATTCTACTAGGAAATTTAAATAATAATATAAAATGTTTATCGCGGGAAATATTGGTTTGCTATCGCGATTTGATAACATAAGAAAAGGTGCTTTACCAACAATTAAAAGGCTTATGCTGTCTGAATTAGAAGTGGTTGTTTTTAAATAGATTTAAAACTAATTGTGGATTCAGAATAAGCATTAAATACTTATGTTTAAAGTCCTTAAAATCAGGTTATAATTGTATGAAGATTTAAAGAGGTTATTTCTGATCAAAGAGCTTTCAAAACTGTATAAAAATATGTTTAAATTTTAAGATTTCTCAATTGAAGCATAGAAATTAAAGATTTTTGACTAAAACTTTGCAAACCTGGCTTTCTAAGGACTTTCTCTTCCTATTAATAAGTAAGTTCAATAAAATACATACAGCAAAGGCTCCCAGAGCGGCCCAGACAGTGCACATGCAGGGCGAGGTGAACTGAGGATGATTCACATGGTAGGACACATAGGCGGTGAATCCCCAGTAGTATGTGCAGTTTTTGAACAGATTGCGCAGCGGCATCGTGGCATGGGAGAAGCGATGGACGAAGATCGTCTCCAGCAGACGCTTCACATAGTGGACTGTGTAGCAGCCGGCGGCAATGCTAAAAGAGAGCGATGTGCAAACGGACGAAACGAGTTAGTCGCGGATAATTATGCAGAGGTGTTGCGTTGCGTTTTAGTTTGCATAAGCGGGGCCATTGGGTCAACCGAAATCAATGGGTTTCAGCAACTTTCGCTCCAGCGCAGCGCACACACACACACACACACGCATACTCACTGGGTGGTGAGGGAAATCGGCAGAGTGGCCGCCTTGCCGTAGACCAACTCCGGGCGGAAGTAGAAGAGCAGGTAGACGATAAGGGGACCGGCATATTCAGCCAGGAACACCGTCTTCCAGCCGATCTGTGGGCCCAGATCCTTGATGTACACCTTGTCGCCGGTGTGCAGTGACAGCGACTCCAGGGTGTCAGTATCCTTCAGGCTCTTGCCCTTCAGCTCCAGGCGCAGCGACTGGCGGTTCGCATCCGGCGTCTGCTTGAGAGTCTTGTGGATGAGGGCGCGCAAGTCGCCGATGGGCGTGGCGCCGGAGGGCACCTTCACCTTGCCGTACGGCTTGCTGTTTTTGGCGTTCAAAATCTCGAGCTCCATCTTAATTCGTGCGACTGCTTGGCAAAAAAAATCGAAACTGTCAGGTCAGGTTGAACTTGACAGTAGGGCTACAAAAGCACTTAAAATGCTGAAACTCGACAGAAAAAGGAGTGGATTTTGTTCTCCACGGCAACAGGTCACACTTAAAACGCCACCTGTTATTATCATTATTAATATTTGTTATTATCGCACTAGTCATCTCTTTCTAGTACAAGTGGCAGAAAAAATGCCTACTCGATATATCGATATATAAGACAGTTGAATCTAAAATCGATATAAAATATGTTGAGACAGAAATTGTAATCAAGGTAGCCGTGCCTTTTTCAAATGTCACTTTTACTTGGACGCCTATATAAATAGTCTCAAGCACAGAAATTCATTCAGTCGTCTCCGGTGTGTCCTACTGAACAGTCCTTTGTTCAGTTAACTTTATTTAATTATTTATTTTGGTCTATTTTTGGTTTTATTTTAGTTTTTTTATTTAAATAGTTTTCTTTATTTTAATTATCATCCTTTGGTTTTTACGAAATAAAATTTTACGAAATAAGTATGGTGTTACACGACCGATATACAAGTGGATATTTTGGTCATTCTGATTATTTTATTTTATTTCATTTAATTATCTTATTTATTTAATTTAAATAAAATTTCAACGCAGATGGCTTTAAAATGTTGCTTCTGCTTCTCCGACTTTCCAGAAGATGCTCTGGCATACGGGGTACAATACCTCTATCTTGCTTGATTTATAATTTTTTTTAAATTTTTTTTTTTGCGCTAATTGTTTACTTTTTATATTTATTTCAACGCATTAGGTGATTCTTTGCAGCTTACGCTTGATGTCATAGCTTGACTATGAGTATTTGTCTCGCCGACAAATTTTAAATACATTGACATAATTGTTGAAAAACCCTACAAATTTATACGAATAAAAATATATATGAAATAAGTATGGTGTTAACACGACCGATATACAAGTGGATATTCTGGTCATTCTGATTATTTAATTTTATTTCATTTAATTATTTTATTTAATTCATTTAAATAAAATTTTAACGCAGAAGATGGCTTTGAAGTGTTGCTTCTGCTTCTCCGTATGCTCTGGCATACGGTGTACAATACCTCTATCTTGCTTTATTTATAATTTTTTTTATTATTATTTTAATGCGGTAATTGTTGTATCTTTATATTTATTAATTTTTTTTTAAACTTAAAATTTTAACGCATAAGGTATTATTCCAGAACGAAGCCATTATTAAAGACTTATGTAACTAATCATTTTTGTTATTAGCTTGGTGCGTTGTATATTATTTTATTTTAATTTATTTTTGCTTTAAATATCAACGAAATAAAGTTAAAAATACTGAAATCTTTAAACGCGGGGCGGCCTCTTTAGCTAGTTTTATATTATTTTAGCTATTTATCACCTATTTGGTTAATTTTATCTACGACCAAAAGAGTCAGATCACTAGTTCGTACGTGTTGGTATCACTACATACAAGGGAACACCATTACTAACTTTACTAACTCTATTTTTTTTTTAAAAACTTTATTTAACGTTGTATTTGTTTAGGTACAAATCGTTTTAATATTTTAGATTACCAATAAACAATTATAAATTTGAATACAGTTCGAAATATTTTCAAAAACAGTTTTACAGCATACAGACACTTTTTTACACATTATCCAACACTGTAACCGAAAATATCGACACCGATTGTAGCTATCGATTCGGGGTAACATCTCTATAGCGGCTTCGGGCTTTAGCCATCACTAGTGGTGGCCATCCAATAAATAATTGAATAAATAATTCAAAGACCTATTTTGATTTAGCATAAATATATTTGCAAATAACAATTAGTACAAAATAAATTAATTAAATAAGTCGAATTTATTGAGTTTTGATTTCATTAACAGATTATTTAAATTTGGGGGGAAGACTGGATTTTTTAGGGGGAAATATCGACTATTTGAGATTTTTTAGGGTGAAAGAAAAATTTTCATCTGGTAACACTGACTAGTGGCGGTGCTCTAAAAAAGAAAACAGTTGTGGGCGAAAAATCTGTACAAAACGCGAAAATACGAGAAATAGAAACACGCTAAACACTCTTGGGCGGCGCAAGATGAAGGAGAACAACAAGATCCTCCAGCTCATCTATGTGGCGTGGCGCGAGCGCTGGTCGGACTCCCAGTGGGGCATCAACATAAAAAAGGCGAGACACCAATCAATATTCGATGTCTGCTAAATGTATTTCAACGAAATTAAGCCTGTACATTGAGAATTTTAAACACAGGTGTCGTGTGTGTGTGTGTGTGTGTGGGTCCTGAGTGGTGTGTCGGTGGTGTGATCAGGCGGCCAACTCCTTGCTATTCGTCTCGTGCTCAAAGACCGGATCCTCCGACTGGGCCAGGGCGAAGACAATTTGGCGCTGCTTCACGGAGAGACTCCGCGGTATTCGCACCTTCAGCGTAACGATGTGATTGCCCACGCCATCCGAGGAGCGCACCCCCATGCCCTTGAGCACCACCTGGGTGTGCGACTGCGTCCCAGGGTCGATGCGCAGCTCCAAGTTCTGGTAGAGACCTCGCACCTGGAACGTGCCGCCCAGAATGGCTTCCGAGATGTTCAGGTGCTTGTCGGTGAGGATGTCGTTGCCCTCGCGCTTGAAGTACTCGCTGCCGTGGACCTTGAGCCGGTACTTAACCACCTGCTTGTTGTTCGGATTGGTGATGCTCAGCACATCGCCGTTCCGCGATCCCGATGGCACCGGTGCCAGCACCTCGACGCTGTGCAGCACGTGGCCCCGGTTAGAGCAAGCATCGCAATCGTTGCGGTTGGTAAACCGTTTACCATTGCACTGGGAGCACGTGCCCACAGTCGTCGAGGTGACCGTCTTGGTGGTCACCTTTCCGGTGCCATTGCAGCGGCGGCACGGCTCCTTGCCCACGTCCCGGTTGGCCATCATCTTTGACTTGCCCTTGCAGGCCTCACACTTGGTCAGGTAGCGCATCTCCAGACGCTTCTTGCAGCCCAGCGTGGCCTCCAGAAAGTCCAGCGGCAGCTCCTGATCTCTCTTGAGGCTGTTGATCTCTGAAGATTTGGTTTATAAAGGGAAATCAGGGGAAACCTTTCCCCTACTCACCATCATTGACCGTCTTCTCCGAGAACAACTTCTGGGTCTCTGATTCGATGGGATTCCCTGCCTGCTCGAGAAAGGCCCGCTCATCCCTTACCCCGCCCAACTGGTCGTACTCCAAGCGCTTGGTCTCGTCCGTGAGGATGTTGTAGGCATTGGACAGCTCCTGGAACTGCTTGACCTTCTGCTCCGAGTGCGTAGAGTCGGGATGATAGCGCTTGGCCAGCGTATAGAAGGCCGAGCGGATCTGCTGGACGGTGGCATACTTGTTCACCCCCAGCACCTTGTAGTAGTAGTCCTTGGGCAGGCCGCGGCTCTGCGTGTACTTGATGGCACGCGAGGTCATCTGCGGCTGCGTAGAGCCCATGGGATGCGAACGCCTCATCTCCGCCTGGCGATCGGGATAGTAGAAGGGTTTGGCGATCTTGAATTGATACTGACTGGCCAGCCGCAGCCAGGCCAGGTCCTTGCCTCTGCCTCTGCGAGTCAGCCAACATCGAAACATCACAGAAGAGGAATTCAACTCGAAATATATAAGTGCTTGCAGTGCTCGATTCTGGGCTGTATGTCTGTGGAAAGGCTTGACGGGAAAATGAAGGGTTTCCTGTGTCTAACTCTAATGAGTTTCCCTTTGATTTTGATTGTATTGGCAGGTGCTGCCGAGAGGAGTCAGCGGGGATGTGTACAATCTGGCCGACTGTCTGATGCAGCAGGCACTCATAGGCTCCACAGCCAATCCGGTGGGTAATCCAGCTTAGGTAAGCCTCTGAGAGCTGTCTTTATATAGTTTTTAATGCTTTCCAGCTGGTCTTGAACTACCTGAAGCATTCTCTGTGCACGCATCTCGTCTCCCATGCCGCCGTGCTGCGCTGCATTGCCAGATATGACAAGCTGGAGCGGGTCTACTGCATCACCGCGCTGCTGGAGTTCCTATCCAGCATTGTGGATGGCGTGACGTGCCGGTGAGTAAACCAAACCCCAAGAAAATCCCTTGATTATAATCCCCACTCATAGCATCAAATCCGAGGAGGCCCTCCTGCCCGGCGCCGTGGTCCACCTGGTCTACTGGCTCCTCCAGATCTTCGCGCGAACCGTCCAGCACTACGAGCTCTATGGGGAGATCAGTGGCGAGCAGTCGTACATGCTGGACCAGACCTGCCTGGTCATCGATCGCCTCAGCCAGCAGCAGTTCCTGCTCTCCATGCTCTTCGTGGGCTGCCACGAGGAGCTCGAGGTCTGCGGTCGCATCCGGGATAAGTATGCCAGCATTAAGGGATCTCTGACCAACTCCAACTTTGCACTGAACTCGCCGGGGGTCGAGCAGCAGCTGCAGCAGTTGGCCTACCTGGAGGCCAAGCACTTGGACATACAGTCACTGAATCCGCCGCCCACGCTGGAGAAGATCTCCTGCTGTGTGCAGCCCCTCCTAGCCGTTGAAGTGCTGCTGAATCCGTGCAAGGACACCGGCTACTACGTGGCAGAGTTGCAAATGCTGCAGCGATTGAAGCGTTACTCCAACACACGCCTTTTTTACGAGATTATTCGGGCTGGGTTTCTCACCCTAAGCAACGTGGCCGACACCAGTCCGGACACCATGTGGGGTGCCTTCATGTTCTTCAAGATGCCGCACATCATCAAGCAGTTGCATGCTCTGCAAAGAGTTCCCGGGGAGCAGCCACCGCCTGCGGATTACATACCAGAGCTGGTGGAGGCCCTGGAGCTGCTCATCGAGGACAACCTGCTGCTGGACTTTATGGATACCAAGTGTTCGTGCAACATGATTGAGTTTCTGCTGAACGATTGGACCAAGCAGCAGCTGGTCAGCGATGTGCATGTGAAGAAGTTTGCCAGCCAGAGGTAGGTTACCTTATTCCCGTAGAATCTTGGTTAGTAGATGATGTTTCTGCCCCCCCAGGGAAGAAGCCTCGCAGCTGCTCAAGAAGTGCGACAATGGCCAGCAGACTCCCTCGAATATTAACTTTATAAAGAGGGCGGAGGTGCCGCTCTCGGGCGTGCTGAAGACGCTGTGCACCAACAAGGTGCAGGACATGGTGAACGTGTTGTGCCAGGTGCCGGTGGGCAACAGCTTCGAGCTCATACTCTCGGTGGCCACCGTGGAGGGTAGGTTGAAGACCTTTGTCTCGCGCTTGATTCAGTGCAATGAGAACTCCAAGCCAGTGCCCGGCGAGCTGGGCAAGCTGTGCGTCATCCGTTCGACGCTCTTTGATGTGTCCTTCCTGATGCTGACCAGTATTGTGCAGACCTATGGTTCCGAGGTAGGTAATAAAGCCTTTCTAAGCTTTCCAGGAACTCAAATATAAATTTTAGGTGGTCCTCTCTGAGCGCGGCGACTCCTTCTTCGAGAAGTGGGTGCGCGAGTGCATGGTGGAGCGCAACAAGCTGAAGAATCCCCGCCAGATCTTAGCTCTCTGCGATGACAGCATCGTGGATGAGCTCCTGCTCAGCTTGAGCAAACCAGAGGCGGCCCAGCTGAAGCCCAGCAACCTGAGTTGGCAGGACACCTGCCTGAATCTCCCTGGGGTCCTCCACCACGTGCTCATTGCCTGGGAGCAGGAGACCCTGTCCTCGGCGGACGTCAAAAGTATTCTGGACAACATCAAGCGGCGGCTGTTCAGCTTCTCTGTGTGCGCCACCAGCTTCCTCTGTGCCTACATGTATTTGGTGAAGGAAACGGAGCTCCTCAAGCCCCTCAACATGATCCAACAGTTCCTGGCCCCCCTGACCAGCGAAGAGCTCTCCAGCCAGGAGAATGCCAAGGAGCGACTAGCTCTCTCCTATCAGATTATAAGGAAGATGCAGCACGACGTTCATCCCGCTTCTAGTGCCAAGTCTCGCCTCATTTCACACTCGCCGCTGGTGGAGCAGTTCCGGGAGGTGTGGCGTTCGGTGGTGGAGGCCGGACACCTGCCTGTGCGTGCTGCACAGACGCTGGAATCCCTGCTGCTGGCCGGCGGACCGGCGTGGCTGGCCACGCAGCTGGTGGAGCAATTGCTGGCCTGCAAGTACACGCGGGATATGTCACGAACCATGGATGTGGTCTTTGCGGTGATGCACTTGGACATAGAGAAGACCACGGAGGCGCTGCTGCAGCATGTGGTGGCTCCTCTGTTGCTAAGGAGGCAGGGGTAAGTCCTCTTAATCACATTGGAACCTATTCTAGACTTCAACTCCCTCGAATCCCCTTCCAGCGAGGACATCAATGAGCCCCAATCCCTGGTGCTGGCCCGCCTTTGCGTCTACTGCATCATCTCCTGCCTGGAATCGCGCAGCGCCAGCTCCTCTTCCTCCTCCTCCTCCGCCCTGAAGAAGCGCTCGCGCTCCCACGACGAGGAGGAACTCACCCCGAATGCGGCCAAGGTGCGCAAGGTGATTGGCGAGGGCAGCGACAACTCCAGCGACTTTACGGATGCCGCAGCCACCGGCGGCGGTGCTGCAGGTCTAGCTGGCGCCTTGCTGGGCACTGCCGAGGTGCGAGCCACGCCGCTCACCCTCAGGGAACCGCTGCAGACGAGCGTGCAGCACATTTTCGGTGTCTTCGTGCAGTTTGTGAGCGGCGATGAGCTCTCCCCCAAGGCCGTCTTCGTCTACCAGTTCATCTCGCTGCTGGTGGAGTGCGGGGGTGAGCGGGTGGCGCCCGTGCTGCGCCTGCTGCCCTCGAACCTAGTGCAGCTGCTGCTCAAGGTCCTGGTCACCGACGACATACGCGTGGGCCTCATTAGCAGGCTCTACGATCTGCGGCTGCCGGGAGGAAGGCAGGCGGCCGTGTCCGATCTGTGCCTGTGGCGGAACATGCAGATGGCCAGGCACAGCATCCACCTGTGAGGGACGACTAAGATTAAGAGACGGGGCGGGCGAAATTGCTAAATGAAATTGTATTAAAAACTAGACATTTTTTGACTCGACTCCGGCTTCTTTCCGCCTCTCGCACGCGCCTGTGGTTTTTGCTTTTCGTTTATTACAGTAATTTGTTGTCGCCGCTCATCATCATCTCCTCCAGCTGGGGGTTTGGGGGGGTAGGGCTTAAAGTAAGAGACCTCGGGATTCCCTGTATCACTTGAGCAGGCAGCACTCGAAGTAGGTCTCGCCCACATAGCCGCCGCGCATCGCCTTCTTCACATTGTACTCGAACTGGCGGCGATTGGTCTGCAGGACATCGGCGGCCTCCTTGTTCAGCGGATCCTCGGGATTGGGTTCCTTCAAGGCAGGAGTTTAATATCAAAGGTTTCTTTCCTTTCCTTGCCAAAAAATACAAACCAAGAAGAGAAACTGTAGGCCATAGACAATGGAGTTGATGGTCAGCACTGGATTCCAGTCCTCGCGCAATATATTCAGGCACACGTTGCCCTCCAGATCGATGTTGGGATGGTACACCTGCGTGCCGCATTTCACCTTGGGCGGCTCGTGCGGATAGTTGGAGCCGACGCGGAAATTGAACACGAAGCGCCCGTCTCTGTAGAAGCCCTCGTCGGGCGAGATGATTAGCTTGAAGTTGAGCAAGTCATCGGGATCGGGAAAGTCTGTGGCGCAAGTTTTTGGCAGGTTCAGTTCACTAATATCTGCGGGTATTACAAAAAATAATTATAAATAATTGGATGCAAATGGCCCTGGACGGGGGGATAGGGCACCTTTCTGTATGCGCAGCTGGGCAGCCGAGGCCTTCTTCTGCTGCCCGCCGCTTCCCTTCTGTTCGCCGTCCTTCTTCTGCTGTTTCAGCGTAAAAAGTTTAATCATCTTGGCTGTGGCTGTGACTGTGGCGTCCTCGTCTCGCTGGCGTTCGTTCCTGCTGCGCGCGGATGATGGGATCTCTTCGGACTCTCGTCTGTTTCTGCTTTTGCTCCTGCTAATCGGGGTAATGTGCGGGCAACTATCAGTGCTTGGGTGCGAGGGTGAATGGGTGAAGCTCGGCCTACCGTAAACAATAGTTTTAATGGGAAATTCGCTTCGCTTCAAGTGCTTTCTTTATTTCGTTCCAGTGTTGCCAGATGAAAATTTTGCTTTCCCCCTAAAAAATCTCAAATATCTGATATTTCCCCCTAAAAAATCCAGTCTTACCCTAAATTTAAAAAATATTTAATGAAATCAAAACTCAATATATTCGATTTATTTAATTTATTTATTTTTTACCAATTGATATTTACAAATATATTTGGTGGCAGTGCTGGCCTTGCTGCTCGATAGTTCATTAGTGTTGGTAAACGGCAATTTAAGCGGGCGTAGCTGTTTTCCAGCCAAATCTGCAGACTAAGAAGGTCAAGGGCAAACGCGTGCTATTTTTTTTTTTGGCTTAATTTATGATAAATATTTTTTAAAATTTCAGAGCTTGCTCATTATACGATGTGGGAAATAGTTATGCATATTCAATAATTTGGAATTTTTGTATATGCAATAAATCAACTTATTTTCCATATTAATCGGAACATATACGATTCTTTTGTATTCTATAAATTCATATAATTCCCATCGATTAGTTATTTAAAGCTTATGATTAATTTCTTGAGAAATAAACTTGGCTATTTTACTGCCAGATCTAGCTATTTTCGCGCCATTCAAACCTGCCAACTCTAATGGAAACCAGGGCTGCCATAAGCTGCACATGTGGTCTTCCGCGTATTTATTTTGATTTAAAAACTCATAAAATCATGTCGTCGGAGCCAGCGGTGGCCAAGGATGCTGTGCTGAGGCCCAGCGAACGCCTGGCGAAGGACACGCCCCAAGTCCAGGGCTATGACTTCAACGAGGGCGTTAATTACAGCAAGTTGTTCGAGTCCTATGTGAACACCGGCTTCCAGGCGACGAATCTGGGCCTGGCCATGCGGGAAATCAACAGAATGGTGGGTATATCCGTAGGGACACCAGCCAACCGCCTAACAAACACCTAAAACTGTCAGCTGGATTGCAGGGCCCAGCCGCTGGAGAAGGAGCAGGAGGACAGCCATGAAACAGATGACTTCATTCGGCGTCGCAGCAAGTGCACCATCTTCCTGGGCTTCACCTCCAATCTGGTGTCATCGGGGATGAGGGAGACCATCCGCTTTCTGGCCGAGCACCGGATGATCGACTGCATTGTGACCACTGCCGGCGGCGTGGAGGAGGACTTTATCAAGTGCCTGGCGCCCACTTTCATGGGCTCCTTCGAGCTGAACGGCAGGGAGCTCCGGGAGAAGGGAATCAATCGGATTGGCAACTTGCTGGTGCCCAATGATAATTACTGTAAGTTCGAGGACTGGCTGATGCCGCTGCTGGACGAGATGCTGGAGGACCAGAAGACCAAGGGCACCGTGTGGGCGCCCTCAAAGATAATTACTCGCTTGGGCGAAAGGATCAATGATCCCAGCTCTATATATTATTGGGCGGCCAAGAACCAAATACCCGTCTTCTGCCCCGCCTTGACCGACGGCAGTCTGGGTGATATGATGTACTTCCACTCCTTCCGGCAGCCCGGCCTCGTGGTGGACATCCTTTCCGACCTGCGGAGACTCAACACGATGGCCGTAAAGGCCGTCAATAGCGGCATGATCATCGTGGGCGGCGGCGTCATCAAGCATCACATCTGCAACGCAAATCTGATGCGGAATGGCGCCGACTTCTCGGTGTTCATTAACACCGCCTCGGAGTTCGATGGCAGCGATAGTGGCGCTCGACCCGATGAGGCCATTTCCTGGGGCAAAATCCGCAAGGATGCCACGCCCGTCAAGGTCTACGCCGAGGCCAGTCTGGTCTTTCCGCTGATTGTGGGCGAAACTTTTGCCAAGCGGCATTTCGCCGGCAAAGAGTCGCCCAGAGAGACTAACCAAGTGTAAATAAAAAATAAAAACCAGGACAACGTAATCAACATGGATGTAACTTATTAAGGAATGGTACTGGCCCCCAGATGGGTCATATTCCGTGTCCGGAATGGGAGTCCCCAAAGTGTTATGCCCCGCCCGGCAGCAGGAAGGCATTAGGTGGCGTCGGAGATGTTGCTGCATGTGATAAACACCACCACCATCGCCAGCAGCGGTGGCATTGCACTCCTGCGGTTCCATGGGGCAATTCAGTGCGCCGTAATGGTTATGCCGGAGTCGCTGGAGTGCCGCAAAAATGCAACTTTTGCCGTCGGCGGTCGCAGATGCTATTCCTTGCCTTGCCTTGCCTTGGCTTTACGCAAATATCCCCTTAGCTTTTTGCTGGCCTTAATTGTTTGCTCCAAGTTCGCTCTGCCTCGTTGGCCGGAAAATTGTCCGCTGGCCGGGAACAATGCATCCGCATAAGCCCACGAAATTTGTCATTAATTTGATGCCACTAATGTAAGCGCCGGGCTTCCGTCACTTCCTCGAATACTCCACTATTCTCCAGGGGGGGCTAGGACTGTCTGCACGCATCATTAAAGCCAGGGGAAAACTTTTTTCGGTCGCACACACTTACTGGTGGCTCTTCAGACCCTCCTTCCTTCTGCTTCGACAGTTCGCGCTTCACATATTTTGAGCTATTGTCAGTGGCTGCAGTGGCGAAAGATGGACTGGCTGGGCTGGAAAAGTTTTCGGGGGGAAAGGGCAAGGAAACTGCATTTTCTTTGACAACTTTTTCGCAACTGCCTGGCAACTTTTTCGTCGACTTTTCCTGGAAAAATGAATGGTTTCGGGAATGCGGCAAAATATATGAGGAAAAGAATCGCGAGTATATAACTACTTATGCGAGAAATGTTGGCTTTATCAAATTTTTGGATATTTATACGCCTTTTGGCGAGGGAAGTGATGACAACTTTATGAGGCATGATATAATGCAGGTTATTGTGTTAAAGTTGTGTATTTTTAAGGGGATTTTAAAGCATTATAATTGAGGATATAATGATTTTAGTACTGCCAAAGACATCTCAATGGGTCTTTTCATTTCTAATTATACAGAGATATTGTTTTAGGAGATTTAAATATGGATAATGATATGAAATACCCGAAAGCTTGATCTTGAAACTCCAGGAACCTTTCTTTACGTTTAATTATGGCTTAGATAGAAGCTGTCATTTCATCCTTAAATCAAATCTTCACTAATTGAAAACTTTTTAAAGAATAACTCGTTTGTGTAAACATTTTGCAAATATTTGTGATTATTCAATTAAGAATGGTCTCAAAACCAGTGCAAGCATTCTGGAAAAATGCATTTATATTTTCTTCTTTTGAAATTTATGTTCAGCTGCCAAGAAATCAATTGCAGTTATTTTCCCAGAGGCCATTATCGGCAGTCAGCCATCGTTAAGAAGTGCTTAACTGCATGTTGTCATAACCAAAGGCACACACACACACACATACGAATACTATCCTTCTTTGGTCCCACTTAGGCTATATCCTTCCCTCACACACTCTGTCGAAGCGCTTAAAAACTAATTACGAACAAAGCTGTTGCTGCTCCTCCTCTTACTTTGTTGTTGCTGGGTTCCTTTTATTTTCTCCTTTTCGAAGGATAAGGAATGGCCAAAGGCACTGGGGAAAATCATTTGGAAATTGATAGAGTTGCTATCCGTTGTCATGAAAAATAAATAAAATATAACCTCTTTAAACTCCATTACTTAAAAAAACATAGTAATCTTTTACCTTTTCTTAGCATTATTAAAAGAAATTAAGTAATTCTATTGTTTTCCACACTTAATGTAAGATAATTAAGGCAGGGTTGGGCACCGGAAGTCAAGCTTGGAGCCCGACAAATTATGCAAGCAAAGCAACAAGAAAGCTCGCGTTTCTTGTCACCGAGGAGATGTAGGTTTTGCTTTTGTGCGTGATTTCTCTTTAGAAAATCCCTCAATTGGTATCAAGAGTATAACCCATTTTTTCTCCCCGTGTAAGTGCGTAGATTTTTGTGCAGACTTGCCAGGACTACAGCCAAGTTCCCTCCGTGATTAAGAGAAAATTAAAACTACATTAAAAGTTTTGCAGTTGACAGGGAGGTGAGCGGGCGCGATGGAAACTTAGGAAGGCGGAAGTTTTGAAAACAACTCAACGATTTATTGATTCGAACAAGAAAATAGGGGAAAAATATATAATATATATGTGTGTATGTGTAGGAGGAGCAAGAAAAGGAGGACTACACATGCCTCCCATCGGACAGATCGCTGGGTCCATCGGAGGACTTGGCCAGCTCCTGGGCGCGCTTGCACTTAGCAGCACACTTGCGATGCCAGCGAGTCCGGCTTCTATTGGCGACTTTCTCGTTCTCACATTTATGACAGTACGGAATTCGTGGGGTCAAGGGCAGCAGTCTCTCAGGATCAGGACACTTGACCACCTCGGCGGCGAAGGCCTCACGCCGCTGGAGTATATCCTCGCGGCGCTTCAGATCCTCGGCATAGGCGCGCAGTCTCAGCTTTTCCTCCCTCACAGCTTGCTCAGACCTCTCCAGCTCCATTCGCCTCTCCTTGCAGCATTCCTTCTGGTGCTGGAAGACGCAGCCGTACATGATTCGCATGTTTATGTACTTGCGCTCGGAGGCCTGCTTGACCATGTCATCCAGCATGACTTCCAGGCGACGATCCAGCTCGTGAATCTGGCCGCTTATGGCCGGCTCGTTTTCGAGGAATGGCTCGAAGCAAGTGGCCAGAAAATCAATCTTTTGGGTATCACCCGTCCAGTCCTTGAGGCGATCGATGGCCCGGATGGTGGCCTGCCAGATTCTGTCCTGAAGCAGAACTTCCTGCTTGCCGGCGGAGGTTTTCTTGGCCAGCTTCTTCCGCAGATTTTGGCAGCGGCTTACGTAGAGCTTCTCTGACTCCAAAGAGCGATGGCACAGGGCGTCGACCTCCTTGAAAAGCTCCTGGTTCGCCTGCTTAGCGCACGCGAAGTCCCCGCCATCCTCAGCATCGACCGTGCATTGACCAGGAGAATCGCTACCAGTTTCGCCATTAGAAGTCGAGGCGTCTGTCTCCGATTCTGGGGTGTCCGTCTCCACGTCTCCATCTATCTTGCCGTCGTACTCGTTGAGCACATCGTCCAGTGGCCGACGCATGTTCTCCATGTCCACAAAGGGCTTTCCCAGGCGACTCCACTCCCGTAACTGGCCGCACATGAGCAGCATCAGGGCGTTCCTGGCATATTTGGCCGGTGACTTTGCATCCTGGAAGACCTCCAGCCAGAGCTGGCTGAGATCAAAGTCCTGGCAACTGATCATTCCATCGTACACCTCACTCATCCCACGCACTTGGGTGGTGAAGTGGCGGTCCAGGTCGTACTCGCTTACCTCGCCCATCTTCGGTTGCATCTTTTTTATTTTTTGAGGAATTTTAGATCAAATATATTTGGGAGATTTCGGTGTGCCTTCTGGGACAGTCGGAGAGAGAATAGAAATGCTATATATTTTCCTAAAATATACATGACCTTCAGTTGACAATACTTTTATACGGCTTGCTTTAAATATTATCTCACTTGGTAGTACCTAGGAAACCCGGCAATGCCCTTTGCGAATTTAGCTTGGCACGTGCTCCGAGTGCGTGCAGCCACAATGGATCGGATTGAATCGCTTCGGATTGGGCCACCAAACTGGAACTGAGTCAAAGACTTTGAGCTGCCAGCGATGTCAGCTGCATGCGTAAGTGGAACCTTCGCCCGATGTCCAACTTGGCACTATATAAACTGCTTCGCTTGGACAACTCAATATCAAATCAAGCTCACAGCTCCAAGTAGTCACAACTTCCCAACAAATAACCTAAAACAAACCATCAACATGAAATTCGTAAGTTATTACAGGATTTTAATTATGGAAAAAGCGTAATTAACCAGGAGTTTTCCTTATCCTCAGTTCGCCGTCTGCTTCTTCGCCGTGGTGGCTGTGGCTGCTGCCAAGCCTGGCATCGTGGCTCCTCTGGCTTATACCGCTCCCGCTGTGGTGGGCAGTGCCGCCTACGTGGCTCCCTATGCCTCCAGCTACACCGCCCACAACGTGGCCCACAGCGCCGCCTTCCCAGCTGCCTACACCGCCGCCTATACCGCACCCATTGCCGCCGCCTACACCGCTCCAGTGGCTGCTGCCTACTCCGCTCCCATTGCTGCTCCCCTGACCGCTGCTTACACCGCTCCCGTGGCCCGCTTTGCCGCTCCTTATGCCGCCGCCTACACCTCTCCTCTGGCCTACAGCTCGCCGTACTTGGCCAGTCCGTATGTGGCCTCCGCTGCCGCTCCTCTGCTGCTGAAGAAGTGAATCAATGGATTGTGAACACTGAAGAAATTATTTCCTTATGAGCCTTGCTCATTTGGCATTTATTTTTCTAACAACCAACTTGTGATGAATTAAAAATTGCTAAGAAACAAATGTAATACGTTTTAATTGGGGTTATCACTTTTAAAATTAATTAGAAAGTTTAAAAATCTATTTTTTTTTTTTGTAAGCTTGGTTGCAAATTATTTAGGAATTTAATGAAGGCCAAATATATATTTATCCATTGATTTCCTTGTGGCAACATATCGTTCTTGTATTTCCCAGATATGAAGCTTAGTGCCAATTTATACATACTTATGTGTCTCTGACCTATTGCTGCATCCGCAAAATATAAATGTTAAATTTAAATAGCCTTCAGGTGAGCATAGCTTTTAAAGGATTCTATAATCCTCTTATAAAATTGAATGAGGGTGTAAATAAATGAAAGAAAGCATTTAAAATAATCCCACAGTACAATAAAACATAAGTTAAAGTAGTTTTATTGCAGGCGATTATTAAATGTATTTATATAATGCTTGAATAATTCAATTTAAAATCATTGCGAAATTATGGAATATCCTTTAAAAACTGAGGTTGCCTGCCCTGCATTTTTGTCACCTTTCGCTGACGTTTGGCTTAATGGCCCGAATACCATAAATACTTTCAAGAAGCCATCTCTTTTTCGCCATCTTTCTTGGCTCACACTCTCTGCCGATCTGTGCCGAGTTCCTTATTAATTTCTCGAATGCTGCTTTGGTATTTCCTCCTACCGCTTGCTTGCCACTCATAAATTGCGCAAATTCCTTTTGTGAGCGTCAAAGAAAAATGTCAGCTAGCGAGAAGCTCCAGTAGGACCACAAGGAGCAGGAGCAGGAGTAGCAGGATATTGTGTGGTCACATCTCTGCATGTCCCGAGCACGCTTATTAAAGTATAAATCATTGGGTTGCACTTGGGAAAAATATTACCTGTCAGAGGAATATTTTCCAAAAATAAATATAAATGTAACTAAAAATATTTAAGTTAAAGAAAAGAACCAAACACCATTCCAGGTTTTAAAAATGTTTAAAAAAATGTTTATAAATACAAAATAACATCTATAAGGAGTTTTACAAATACCATTAGGGGGTAAATAAATAATAATAAGTTAACAGGTATTAAATAATTATTTTAAAAGGATTCCTCACACATTTAAGTGGTCCGTAATTGTGTTTTTTTTTGGTCCCGTGTGATTGCAGCTCTCCGAAAAAGTGACCAACAAATGCGTCACAAGAAAGGAACCTGGCAAGCGACAATCAAGCCAAAAAAAGAGCAGGAAGGAGACCTAACTGGGCGATGGAAAAGGTAAGGAGGAGATGGCCGGAGTCTGCACTGCCCGGATGGTTAGCCAAAGTACATTATAGTCCTCGGTCGGCTGCAGGCTGCAACAAATGTAGCAGAAAACCGCAGCCGAGAGTAGTGCAATTAAATACAGGAAATAATGGCCACCACAGAAGCAGCAGCAGCACTGTCCCACTAGGAGATGGGTGGTGCGGCGGTGGGCACACAGGAAGCGACAGGATGCAGGAAACACTCGCCCAGCATCTTGGCCTGCTCTGTTGGCCAACAAAATTTAGAGGCGGAAAAGAACCCGGCAACATTCAGCCAGGCAGAAGCCGGTGAGCGCTGTTATGTAGACACATTAAATGAAGATGGCTCTGGGGAATCTCAGAAACGGATGGGCCTGGCCAATGGGCTATACATCTTTCAACAAACATTTTCGAAGATGAGAGGATGTTTTGCGGTTTAAGCCTTGAAAAGAGGATATATCTCTTTATAGAAATTTAATAATCAAAAAGTAAAGAGGTATTAAATTTAATAAAGAAAGAATAAGCTTTCTAAATACTTCAACAAATGAATTAAAAAGCGAGCTTATGTCAAGCTTTGGAATATTTCGGATAAAAGAATATTATTCAAAAGAAAAAAGTAAGAAATATAAAATTGAATATGGGTATTAATTAACTAAAAATGCATAACAACTAAAATTTCACATACTTTTCAAGTGTTTAGTTCTTCTTAATATTATCCTGCTCTCCAAAAATATTTAAATTGAATAAAGGACACTGCCTGACACTTTGTTTCGTTGTCAGTATTCAAATTGTAATTCGAAATTCCTTACTTTGGCCAACTTTTTAGGAAACCAAAAACTCTCTTTGAGGAAACTTCTCCATGACCATTTTCCATCGAAATTCTTGGGGAAATACTTTTATGGAGAGCCAGAGCCCCGGATAGTTGACTTCTTAATGTAGCGCATTCCAATCAGAGCCGGACAACAGCTGGCTTGCGGTTTGCCCCCGTGTCCTGCGTCTCAAAAGGATATCGAATATGCCACAGTGCTGGTGTGCGAGTGTGTGGGAAATATTTTATAATTCAATTTTCAATTGGCAGGTTTGGAATCTGTATAAATGTATATATAGTATATGCCAAGCTCATCTACATACGGGACGGTGTGTGTGTTGTGCAGTTCGGCTTCTAATTGAATTCAATGTGCACTTAAGCGACATCCGTTCATAATGAAATTTCGCAACAAAATTGTGGCAAGGACAAAAGAGAGTCGGCAAATATTGTTGCCATGCTAATGCAAAGTTTTGCCTCTCTCCTCCGAGTATATGTATATATTTTTTATTGCACCATAAATAATGTGAAAAGCGGGAGCCAGGCAACGGAGAAATTGAAATTAAATTGCCGTTCGTTCGTTCCTTCGTTCGACTGAAGGAATCCGAGATGCCGGCTGCATAGAAGCATATTCCTTCTATATATAGTACTCCTATATATCTATATATATATTTTTATTCCATTCCAGTCCGTTCTATTTCATCTGATGTTTTATTTCGCACTCTGCAAATAATCGATTGTCAGTCAGCGCCAACTGTCCGTTTGACTCTCAATTGGAATGTTAGCTAAAGTATGAGCAGCTGCTTCAATATTGCGCATAGCATTTCAAATTTTCACACACTCTGAGAAAATGCCAGGAAAATCTGGCCAAGAGAGAGCAATAAAGGTAATCAAATAACAATTATTGTATTTAAACTAGACTTGCCAGCCAGTTGGTAGTTAATTAATGGCAAAACGATTGACCTCGATTGACTTGGGGCCAGATTTTCATTATTTGCCAATTTTATGGGTTTCTGTGAATGTTTCTTGTTTAAACATTGGAAGAATATTAAATTTGAACAAATTTAGAGCTTACACAAGGAACAAATTGCAGGATGTGGTTAGAAAGGTTTTCATAAATTGGGAAAGATAACTTAAGCTGCACTAAACAAAATTAACTTATTACAAAACTATTCTAGATATTTTATGAGTAGTTTTCATTCACATAAATCCTTTAAAACAAACCTTATATAATTCCTCTCTATATTTAAATTTCCTCAGTGCTTTTTCACCAAAGCAATATGGGTTTGATTGGGTGTGCCGATGGAATTCCTTGCGATTGACTTGGCCTGTCGTTTTATTGATTGATTTGCAGTGCCCACAGCGGAGCTGACAATCAGCCTCCCCCTCTGCCGGCTGCCTTGCTTTGCCTTCTCCTTGGAGCAACAGCTCCTTGTGCCTTCTTCGAGCTGGTACCACGCTGCGTATGCGTAATATTGTTATGCCACATCCTTGCACGCAGCACTGCCTGCCGTCCGGAAAAGTTTGCACAAGAAATTCAGGCGATGATCAAGTGTACATTTTAATGAAGCCCCGGCCTGGCTTTCACAGACATATATATAAATATATACGAGGGAAAAAATCAACTCTATTGCATGCCAATTTCCGGAGTAAAATATGGGAATGTTTTGCGAGTAAGGACGCTTAAATATGGGTCTCGGGCTGGTGCGAGTCGGTAGTCATCGGTAGATGCCAGCAAAGTTTTTTCATTAAAACTCTCGAGAAGCGAGGAAGCCCAGCTGGGCTAAGTGAGTGCAAAATGTTATTTTATTGTCAACAAGCAAAGTTGCCCAAAAAACACTCCGAAGACGACGTCGACGGCGATGAAAGCCAGGCGCCAGAGGAGTTGTCGTAGCTGATGTCAAATTTATTTAATATGCAGCATAAACAAAGCAACAAGGACACGACACGCTCGTAAACTCATTTGCCGGTGGAAACAACTGTTCCCGAGGAATTTTTTAATTCGACCTCCAGGACCTCTTCTCTCCTCCCCGTCTCTCTTATGAAAAATAAATATTTTTGTGCTTTATATCCGACTTGGACTTGCGGCGACCAACGCCCACAACAAAAACAACTTTTTTCATTAATTTGCGAGTATCTCCTTGTCGTGTGAGTGGTGACGTGGGCCGATTAGTCCCCTCTCGACAAAAGTCAATAAAAGTGTTGTTTTAACTTTTGGCACTTCTTCCTTGCTGCTTCCTCTCAGCCGTCGTCTGGCTGTCATTATCAACTTGGGGCACCATCTGGGGGAATTTTCATAATTTTCGGCGACAAAATTAAATTGATTAATAAAATATGAGGCGGCGGTGACGGGAGGAAGCTTGGCGGGGCGAGAGATCAAGATAATAATTTGTGAACTTGCTTTTGAAAAGGAGATACAGAATTTTCAGAAAATAATTAGTGGAATTTGTTAAATAATTAGGTGATCTGCCGACATTTGTATTAAAATAATTTAATTTAACAATTATATAGATTATTTTCGGGGAATATTTTTTTATTCACTGAACTGCCTCCGAAGTTCCTTTATGCGCCATAGTGCATTCATCCCAAATAATGATTTTGATTTCTTACAACCATTACCCGAAGTATTTTAATACTGTGCACGTTTTAAAATAATATTTAGTAGATCTTATCAATTAATTTAAATTATTATAAAGATTAAAAGATTAAATTTTAATCGAATAATATTGGGCAGTTTTAAAATGAAAATAGATTTTTGTAGGGCTCGGAAGAGATGTATAAATCCGAAAAGAAAAAGTTTTATAAACTACAAATTCCTTCTCAAATTAGGAATCCCTTTAAACATTGTAAATATTATTTAAAATCCTGAACATGTAAATTTTTTGTTTACCAACAATGTAATTAATAATTGCCAAACTTTGTTTTGATTTAAGCTCCTGGCAGCACACACATTAAAACTATCCCTTGCTTACACAGAGATAATTGCTGTGGTGCTTGTTTTCCCCCATTTTTTACGCAAACTTTTGTTATGACACTTTTTTTTAAATAATTTCCCCGCGCAAAAGTTAAACACACTTTATATTTTCGCAGCTGCTAGGGTTTCCATCATCGTTTATGAAAACATTTGAGCTTCGCAGCCAGTGGTTAACATGCAAATTGCTATCTATCTTGCAAACTGTTTAAGGATGGTTTCTCCGTGGCTCATCTTAAATTCGGGCTACCCAGGAACCCATTATGCAGCCCCGTCCTCCCGACTCCTGGCTAAAACCAAAACAGTCTGCTAAAGGAAAGCCAGAAAAAACAAGCAAAGTCATCCATATGCATGTTGCATGTCGGTAATGGCATTTCCAAGCCAACGACAAGTTGCTTAAAAAATCATCAAAAAATTCGCGTTAAGTGCTCGAGGTTTGTGGATCCTCCTCCTACTCCTAGTACTCCCCTTTTTCCACCACATCCGCATCCATATCCAGATTTGCAGCCACATCCATACACTCATCTCCACATCTGTCATGCTCTTTGCAGCAGTTGCGGTTAGAGAAATGCACGAAAAGAAAAACTATAAAAAAAGAAAATAGGAAAATAGGGAAAAGGGACATGAACGGAACTAAAACCGCATTCAAAGGGAACTGGCAGGGACTTGGACTGGCTGAAAATTCGCCTTAAAGCTTGAACTCAATATGTGCATAACTTTCGCTTTCCGGTGACTGAGGCCTTCCTCCACCTTTGTCCCGGGCAATCTGTGACCCAAATCCCAAAGACCGACGCCTTAAAGCCTAAAACAAACTGTGTCAGTTGGCAGCCTCTCCGCCGCTCCTCCACTCCTCCACTTCTCACATCCTTTGCTCCCCCACTTGACTTCTATCCCCCCCCGCACTATATCCCCGCCATATCCTTTGCCGCTCGCATCAAAAAGCAAATATTGGCACTTGCCGCAATAACCAGGTAAGCCCAGGCTGAGTTCCCCTCCTATCAGCGGCTGGAAAATGGGTCATACTACACATACACTTAACCTGAGAGAAATAGCAGCAGATTCCCAGATTTAATGGGAAATTCAGTGAAACTAATCCCTAAACTTATGGCCTCTTTAAAGACTTTAATTATTTTTATTTCCTGCTAAATACTATCTGAACAGCTAATGATTTCCTTAATTTTCCTTAGGCCACTTCTATTCTCTTGAACCCACTTGTGAGCTGAAAAATCCATGGCAAGCATTGCTGGCTATAGGGAAATTAGAAGCAAACTTTTGAGCCATTGTAATTGCGTCACAGCTCCATGGCTTTAACCCTTCGATAGGGAGTGGAGATGGGTTAAAGAGCCACACACACACTCGCATAATATGGGCATGGCTTTGCAATTGTAATGGGCTTTAAGTGAGGGAAGCGGGGCGTGGCTGTCGCGCTTGAATTAACAAATTAATGCAAATGCTTTCGGAAAACATTCGCCCGGGAAAGATGATGTCTCGACTTGTGCTTAATTCAATGAATATTTATGAGGCTCTCGCCGAATGTTTTCTTCTTATTTTCGCATCATCTTGTTGGCGGCAGCGGCTGCATTTCGATTTCACGCCGTAATTTAATTGCAATGCAGCGACAGAGAGAGAGAGAGAGCGAGTGCAGGAGCAGGATAACAACATCCGTTTCCTGGCTGCCACGACATCCCGTCAAGTGCGGCAATCGCATTAGAATGCGCAGCGGACCTGTCCTTCGCATCCATCCTCCGTCTGATGGATGAGCTGGCAGCTGACTCCGCCACTCCGCCACTCCGGACTCCAGACTCCGTCTAACACAATGCCAGCCTGCGGCGCGACTCCTGCTTACTGCACTCATTTAATTGCATTATGCCGCAGGTTGTCGCATTGCCCTGAAAGTACCAAGTACCGAGAGCTCCGAGAGTCCTGGCAGCTCCACTCCAAAAGACACTGCATTAATTTGCATGTGAAAAACTGCATTTTCCCCAGCAGCAGCAGCAGCAGGGGCAGAATCAAGCTGGATGTTTTTGTTATTTTTTTAATAGCTGCTCCCTGTTTTTGCCCCGAGTTAATGAAGTCAACAAGCTGCGGCTCCGGGAGCTTCGGGTCAAAGGTGGCTCAGCAACAAAACAATGAACATTTAACAGACAGGCATCCATGGTCTTAATTTTTATGGGAGGGAAAAGGAGTTTACTAGATGATGTTTAGCAATTTTTCAGTGATCGCTAACATTGTAGATATTTTCCAGAACATTATAAAATAGCTCAAAGGATTTATACTTTATAATTTGAAATTCAATTATTTAAATTTATTAAACTAACTTCTAATTAAAAAAAAAAAAACAGTACAAAGATGAAATTATAAAAAACAAATAGAACTTATGTATACAAATTTCTATTAAGTTCAAACTTATGTTATATTACCAACTAACTTTTAAGCTTATTTGTATTCCAATAGTTTTATTTATAAATCGGCTTGATAAAGTGGCAAAAAATAATAATTTAAAATTTTCCTGTCGTTCTTTGCTTAAACTTTATATTCATTAATTTCATAGGTAAAATATTCTCTTGAAATGATTACTTATTCACTTTGAGTTTTAAGATTTAAAAAAATTCGCAAATAAATAATATTTAATATTTCATAACAAACTTATGAGTTTAAAAATCGGTCAGGCCATAGAAAATTGGTTTTTTACGTTTTCGTCGAGGGATTATCATCCCCATTTCTTCCCATCTACACTAAGTATAATCCCTCTCTTTAACTCCCCTTATATCTAAAACAATTGCACTTGCTTGGATTGGGCAACTGGAGCTCCAGGTCTAGATCCTGGCAGCACATCGACCTGCCATATCTGCTGCTCACCGGATTGAACCTGTCCAGCCAAGAGATATATGCTTGGGGACCAAACAACCGGATGGTGTGGCGGAGCTCGCGATGGGCAATGGCGGCCGCGTCGTTATTGCGATACTCGAGTATATAGTGGAATCGCATCGGTTGGTGCTCGAACACGCGCATCATGATGAACGGCGAGAGCTTGCGAATCTCGTGGTACACCTGCAGGGGATGGACCGAGTGCACCTGTTCCAGCAGTAGCTCTCGAGCATTGATCGAGGTAAACACACGAACCTGGAAGCGCCTCCTCCAGAACCTCCTGGGCAGGCTGCAGGTTTTAACCAAATGTATCACTCTATTTTTTTTAAGAATAACATCCGCGATACTTACTACTTCAGGGCCCTGTTTTTGAGCTTCACATCTATATACTGGAGGTAGGCGAACCCGCGGCACTCCCCCGAAAAGTCGATCTTGTAACGCAGGGCATAGATCTCGCCCAGCCCGCTGGCCAACTTAATAATCATCTCCGGAGAAATGTCCTTGTGTATGCCGGTGAGGTAAAGCTAAAAAAAAAATTAATAAATACCCTAGCCTCAACACCTGGAGGTTCTGAAAACGCTCTGAGAACATGAACATACCTCACCGGCTCCCATCTCCAGGGATTCTTGCAGATCCTTATCCAGCTCCTGGCGCGTGGTAATATAAATGGTTCCATTCACCTGGCTTTTGTGGTACTTGCTCTCGAAATCCATTTCCCGCGAAGAATGAAATCGCAAGCAAGCGACGCGTGCGCAGAAAAAAAATAAACTTTTCTGTAAGGCGTGGCCAGACTGTCGTGAAACTATCGATTGCAAGAGTGGCGACCTTGGAGTTGCCAGACTGCCCAAAAATCAAATAAACTGGCAAGTTTTTACTTAACTAGATATCTTTGGAAAATCGTTCAGTTTTTATATATATCAATCTGTCTATTTTGTAGAGAAAATCGTTCAGTAAATGTAAGACATTTCGAGGAGTAAGTTTCCAATTTATCTAACTCAGAAAATTCTATCTGTAAATACAAAACTTTTCCAGAAGTAATTTTTAAATTTCGACCACATTTTTATCCCAAATTGTGAACTTTCGCTGAACTGTGTATTCTATTTTTGCAAGGTATGTATGTATTATGGTATTATGGCTTTTAGTTTACTCTCT
Organism: Drosophila tani; assembly: GCA_008042535.1. Taxonomy (NCBI): domain Eukaryota; kingdom Metazoa; phylum Arthropoda; class Insecta; order Diptera; family Drosophilidae; genus Drosophila; species Drosophila tani. Next base: position 128,772 of record VNJO01001725.1, on the reverse strand, counting down.
GCAACCGCTTTGCATGTCAGGCCATTTCTTTGCTTTTTGCTTTGTTTTGACAGGCTGCGCGTGCTTTTTTCTAGCTCATGTTTAACAATATAAATTTATGCAGGCGGGCGGCGGGCAGGCTCGCAACTTTTGTACAGCTCGTCGTCGTTTTGCCACAAGCCGCAGCACCTACGTATCGCTCTCTTGTTGTTGTCGCTGCGGTTTAACCCACCGCCCATTAACCCCCTAGTGCCCCGCCAGGGGCCATCTTGATGGAGATGGAGGTTGCGGTGCACTCAAGTGCCTCGTGCCTCCTGCCGCCGCCGCCGCCGCTGCTTCATTTTCCTAATTTATACGCGCGCTGTGCTAATGAAAATTTACGTAGCAACGCAACCGCACACTGAGCGGCTGCTGCTGCAAATGCACTCACAGAAAATTAGTTATACAACATAAAATTGATTAGAATTTGATGTATGTAAAATGCCAAACCCCATTTGGAAAGGATTTCTTACAAATACACCTTTTTAATGTTGTGAAAGTTTCTGTAAATATTTTTTTTCTGCTTACTTGCCAATAGAAATAATCTAATGATTCGTGATATTTTTGGTCAAGTGTACTCCAGCTTCTTGTGCTTATTACTAGACTTATGCCCCAACACTCTAGGCGTCACCAAGATGCCTTGGAGCTCCACTTCAGCTCCCACACTTTCTCCATTCACACTCTCCCCGCCACACTGTCTTTTCTGATCTCAGGCAGCAGCTTCATTTTATTCACAGACAGCTTTGAAAATAAAAATAAATTATCCTTTTTTAGGCTTTTATAGAAAAATCTACAAAGACTTAAGATGACAGATCCCAGTGAGCGATGGCTGGATTGGCATTTCGCTACCCAGATGGTCACGTACACCGAGGAGGACTTGCCAGCAGCCTGCCCATCGGATCGCGTGATCATGGCCAGATGGATGAAGGTCTTCGAGAAGGCGCCGCCCAGCCAGAAGCTCGCCCGGAACAGTCTCATGTTACTCATGCATGCACACGTGGAGGACTTTGGGTTTCTGAGGGCGCCGTTTACTGATGTGACCAATTGTAACCGTGATCTGAACCACGTTATAAACGGTTACAAGGGGATATCACTACTCAAGCCGCTGAGGTACGCCAGAACCAAGATGACCGAACCCGAGAACAAGGGACCGCGACGCTTGGCGGGCGGCAGGAGCACCACCGGTCGTTCCAGGACCCTTTTCAGTAGACGGATCTCTAGTCACACGAAATTGGATCCTATTACGGAGGTCTCTGAACACTCTAGCGTCTACTCCAGCGAGGTGACTGTGATCACGAGGAGGAAACTGACGCGGGACTATTCCGGGGATTGCCCATCCCCAAGGCCTCTCTTGGCAACCTCAGCAATGAGTGTAAAAGAGAAGGTAAAAGCCATCGAAAAGAGGTTATCAATCAAGAAGCCACTTTCATTGGGAGTCCAATCCACGCAGAATGTCCGGAAAAACGTCCATCAAAGCGACAATAACGATGCAGAGGGATCGTCCTCCTCCAATCGGAATGTCATCCCACCACCACCACAGGAGCCCCCTTCTCAGAAATGGAAGCCCGAGAGTGGAAGCTCCAGAGCTGCAAGGAAGCAGCCACTTCCAATGCGAGCTCGCTCCACGGCGAATGTGCGAAAGTTCAGACTTCAGACCTCCTCCAGCGATGCTGAGGCCTCATCCTCCAATCGGGATGGCATCCGACCATCTAACGTGCCCCATTCTCCGGGATGGGAGCCCAGGGCTGGATGCTCCAGTGCTGTAAGGAAGCTGCAAAGCTGCTTTCAGGAAATATCCGAGCGCCTGAAAAGTTCCTCCGAATTGGACAACCCAGTTATGGGAAAAATCAGGTCCATGGCTGTGGCCAGTGAAGAGGATCTCGTCTCAAAGCCCCGACTAAGTGGCGGCCACTCCATTCCCTCGAGTTACGAACGGGACAAGACTCTGATGGATTTGCTGAGGTGTCGGGAGGAGGTGCGACAGCAGTGCTTGGAATATTACAACTTGCATGGCACCCTCAAGGATGACAGCGAGTTGCCGGTTCCCACATCTGTGCCGGAAAAAAAGATTCAAGGACTTGCGGTTGGTGCAAGCCGCGCCATGGAGCGGTTGAAGCGCTGGCGGGGAAAGCCCAATCAGCTCAAGTTCTTCAGGACCATCTTCCGGGAATGTGGCCTGAACCGGGATGTCACCGGGAGAGTAAAGGCTCTCGATCGCCGCCTCGAGCTGGTGGCTATCCAGTGGCTGCGCAGCAAGAGGCGTCGTGGTCCCGACCAAAACCCGTCACAGAGCTCGGATGAGCTCCTCGATAAGCGCAATCAGCTGGAGGCGGAGAAGGCCTACAAAAAGGAGTACATGGCTCACCTGGCCGAGATCCGCAAGCTCTGTGACACCCATTGCCGCGGAGCCATTCGTCCCGATGTCCTGGAGAAGATGCTACGTTGCCTGGACAAGCACTACCAAGCGGTGAACGGAGATGTGGAAGGATTGGACCAGCAGCTAGAGCAGATGCTCTCCGACACCTGGTCGAGTGTGTAGTCTTATTAGAATTTGTAACAACATTAACACTACACAGCCGGCAGTAGCTGCTCATTAATTAACTTTAATGCCAACTACTCTTTATTAAATTACGAACAAAGTAAAGAGAATTGGCAGGGAGAGCAGCTGGTGGCCGCCAAAGCGGCTGCGAGCCGAGGATGACTACACAATAAACAAAGAATATACTCGTAAACAGCAGCTATTTTTAATTATGCAATGTTTCCGCAGCAGCTTTGCGAAAAAAGAACCAGAGAGCTGAGCTGAGGAGCTGTGAGCTGTGAAGGATGGACCATGAGAATACCCTTTTTCTAATTAAATAAAATATGAATACTGGAAGTGGTTTTATTTATGGACCTCCTGCCCTCCACTGTTATATTTATTTTTATTTCTTTACGATTACATTCGATTTCGTGTAAAGAGTAACATATTTGGAAAAGCAAAAGGAAACATAGGAAATCCCTCTGGATTATACTTCGGGGTAGAAGTCCGGAAAGGCAGCCACACATTGCTGGATTTCGCCATCGCTCATGCACTCCAACATGTTCTGACCCTCGACTAGGAATGAGTCGAGCCTGCCATTATTCAGTTGCACCAGCAAGTGTAGCATTATGTTATCAAACTGTCCAAGTCCCACGTCGCTTTGTGTAATATTGACCACATAGCGAAGCATGAAGCATTTCAGCATATATGTGGAGAAGTTGGGGAGATCCTTAGCGCACGTAGCATGCCAGTTCATGAGGGGATCCAAAAATTTAGTGCTGTTGGGCAGCTCCTTGAGGATCTCGTTTACCCAAAGCGGGGCGTAGGCCGTAAAGGCGTGATTGTCATTATTCACCGCATTCTGCCAGGGAACGGCAAACCAGGGAAACTTGCTGCGAACCTCGGCCGAAACTGGGGGTTCGGCCAAAGGCCACTCTGAGGCCTGAAACTCGAATACCGGAATAATATTCATGTAGACGGTGGCCAGGTCGCACTTGGCCTCGATGGTCTGGGTATGGCCGTGCCTTCCGTGGATAAGCTGCATACTCCAACCGCTCGGAACTGATGCTAGCACATCCTCCAATTTCTTATTTAGATAGTTTCTTACACTATCGCAGCGGATAAAGCCTTCGGGCAATGAGAATGGGCATTCTGAATCTGGAACGTTAATGCCTTTCAAGTAGATCAGTCCGTTGTTGCTCAGTATTGGCTGGCAATGGAGGAAATTTAGTCTGATATACAAATCCGCCTCCACATTGAAGGAACTCGGTAGTCCAACAGATACTAAATAGGGAATAATGGAACTTACTACTATTACTAATTTAGTTTTCACATAATAATTACCTCTTATATCCATATTCTCATATTGCTCATCATCCAGTTTGTCCAAAGTATAAAGGTATATATCCCCGGCGCCTTTAATCCTCTTTTTGAGATCGGAAATACTATTTGATGACATCTGCATGTCTTGCAGAATGCTCTCAAAATTATTCCAATTCATTTTATGGCGAAATAAGACTTTAGTAAGGAATACACGGAAATGAAAATGACTTCCATATGCTACTAGAGGTGGGATTTGAATCGATATCATATCGATAGCTTTAAAGTTTCCTTAGCTTAAGTACACTGGAGTTGCATTATGGCGTTTTCTAGTGTAGAAGTTGCATTTTTAGTTTATTTTAGAAATAATGTTTTTAAATTTGTTCTTTTTTTTTGTATTAAGTTACTTCCTGGATTTAAATCTATATTAGAATATTGAATAGTTTTTTTTTGATAATTACATAAAGTAATAATAAAAAAGAAAAAGAACCCGAGAGCTGAGCTAAGGTAAATGTGGAGCTGTGAAGGATGGACCATGTGAATACCCTTTTTCTAATTAAATAAAAAAACGAATACTGGAAGTGGTTTTATTTATGGATATCCTGCCCCCCATTGTTATATTTATTTTTATTTCTTTACGATTACATTCGAGTTCATGTAAAGAGCAACATATTTGGAAGAGCAAAAAGAAACATAGAGATATCCCTCTGGATTATATTTCGGGGTAGAAGTCCGGGAAGGCAGCCACACATTGCTGGATTTCGCCAACGCTCATGCACTCCAACATGTTCTGACCCTCGACTAGGAATGAGTCGAGGCTGCCAGTATTGAGTTGCACCTGCAAGTGTAGCATTATGTGACCAAACTGATCAAGTCCCACGTCGCATTGTCCATTATTGAGCACATAGCGAAGCATGAAGGATTTCAGCATATATGTTGAGAAGTTGGGTAGATCCTTGGCGCGCTTAACATGCCAGTTCATGAGGGGATTAAACAATTTAGTGCTGTTGGGCAGCTCCTTGAGGATCTCGTTTACCCAAAGCGGGGCGTAGGCCGTAAAGGCGTGATTGTCATTATTCACCTCATTCTGCCAGGGAACGGCAAACCAGGGAAACTTGCTGCGAACCTCGGCCGAAACTGGGGGTTCGGCCAAAGGCCACTCTGAGGCCTGAAACTCGAGTACCGGAATAATATTCATGTAGACGGTGGCCAAGTCGCACTTGGCCTCGATGGTCTGGGTATGGCCGTGAGTGCCGTGGATCAGCTGCAGACTCCAACCGTTCGGAACTGATGCTAGCACATCCTCCAACTTGCTATTGAGATAGTTTCTGACACTGTCGCAGCGGATATAGCCTTCGGGCGATGAGAATGGGCATTCTGAATCTGGAACGTTGATGGCTTTCAAGTAGATCAGTCCGTTGTTGCTCAGTATTGGATGGCAATCGAGGAAATTAAGTCTGATATACAAATCCGCCTCCGCTTTGAAGGAACCCAGTTGTTCAACAGATACTAAATAGGGAATATTAATTAATTAGTTGATTAATTTAGTTTTCACATAATAATTACCTTTTATATCCAAAATCTCATAATGCGCATCTTCCAGTTTGTCCCAAGTATAAATGTACATCTCCCAGACGTCTTTGAGTCTCCTTTTGAGGTCGGAAGTACTATTTGATGATATCTGCATGTCTTGCAGCATGCTCTCTAAATTACCCAAGTCCACGGATTCCATTTTATGGCAAAATAAGACTTTAGTAAGGAATATACGGAAATTAAAATATCTTCCATGTGCTACTAGAGGTGAGATATGAATCGATATCATATCGATAGCTTTGAAGTTTCCTCACCTTGAGTACACTTGAGTTGCATTATGGCGTTTTCTAGTGTAGAAGTTGCATTTTTAATTTATTTTAGAAATAATGGTTTTAAATTTGTTTTTTTTTTTTGTATTAAGTTACTTCCGGGTTTTAAATTTATATTAAATATTTTATTAAATTTATATTGCATTATGGCGTTTTCTAGTGTAGAGTTACATTTTTGGTATATTTTAGAACTTATGGTTTTAAATTTGTTTAATTTTTATTAACTTTTTTTTTTTTTAATCTATAAAAGAATATGGAAATAAGTTTTTTTTTTTGATAATTACATAGAGTAATAATAACAATTTTTTAATTTGTAAAAAGAAACTTTTATATATTAATTTAAAGGATTATTATTAAGATTCATTAATAATGAAATGATACCACTAAATTTCATAACCAATACTCCCTCATTATCCCCAACTTATCCAGGGTAGCAATAACAACGCGAAATACAAGAAAAATGGCTGCCAGCTGCGACTATTTGCCATTTTGTAAGCAAGCTGGGAATTAGCAGGGAAACCAACTAGCGACGACAGCAAAAAAACAAAATGCAGGGGAAAAGAGCAATGAAAAACTGTCGCTAAAAGCAGTTTTCCAAAGTACTTTCCATTGAGTTGACTGGGCGTGGTCAAGCGGAGTTGGGTTCCACCGAACTCCATCATCGGCGGAGGCGGTGGTCAGTGAACTCGGAGCAACCCAAAGTCCGGCATACATACATTTATAATTATGGAGCAGCCACAGCTACATATATACATATAGAGTTATAGGTAGGGCATAAGTGATGGCTTCATCGGGTTCCCGGGTTCGGGGTAGAATTTATGGTCTATATTCGGAAATTTGCATAGAACGCTTGTCTGCGTCTGCATTAATTAATTATTTATAGCTTGCGAATCACGTTACCCCCTTGCTGGCCATGTTTGCTCAGTTGCAAATTCTGCTGGCTGTACCCTAGACTTTTCGGAAGGCTTTAAGCAAGACGTCACCGTCACCCTTCGGGCTCTTATCTAACGAAATTGATCGCAAAATATGGTTCTGCCTACCCTCATTCCCTATGACAGGCTCATGTGCATGGCGGGCACGCACACGTAATTATAATTTTTACAACGTCTAAGTAAACGCAAATATTTTATGCGAACAGGCCAGTGTCGGGGAGTGTGAAGGCAGAGGGGCCTCGAGAAGTATATATCGTAGAAGTACTGAGTCAGGTAGGGCGGGTGCTACCTGTAATAATGAATGACAGTCCAAAGAAGGTAGCGCGACATTCGCTGGCAGCCATTAATTGTAGAAAAACAAAGGGTATCAGGCCTGGCCACTTGTTTTGGCCAACTCGGTGACGCTGACGGAAATGGAGCTTAAAATGGCAAGAATTAAGTCAGAGAAAGGGAAAGGTTTATGACTCAATGTGCGAAGTATGAACAATAACGAAATATAATTGGCTTCTTTAATTAATAGGGGCCAGTGAAAAATTATGAAATCAGTAGAAGTGTATTTTTGCATGTTTATTTTAATGTCTATGAGACTGGGATCTAGCTTAAGGCTAAGAAAATAAATAATAAAATTACTTAGGTTCATTAGTCATCAATTAACAGTAAGGGAATAAATTTGGCTACTGAATAACGTAAATAATAATTATAATAATTATTTATTGCTCTTTATCAAATGATTATTCGAAAACCTGTGTTTACCAAATTAATATAATGGTTCTTCAAATGATCAACCCTTTATTTGTAGAAAATATAATATTAAACCGAAAAAAAAGCCTGAAAAGTATTTAATATTCCCAAATTTAAAAATGGAGGCCTTTTTTATACCACAATTATTTTACCAAATTACCCAAAGCTTTATTAACTTTTAATGAACGATTTTTATGGCCCACAGAGTATGCATTATTTCATCAATTTAAATGCTTTACGGCCCCGCCGTCTTATATTTATTCTTTCTCAACAATTTCAAATGGCATTAAGAATATAATTTATGCCGCTCAGCGCGCTCAGGTCTAGCAATATTTATGATGGGCCCCAACTTCTCCGGCTCTCTCCCGGATTCTCCACGATTCTCTTGGAGGCGACTGTCCGCTGGAAAGGCTATAAATATGATTGACTCGCCGGACCGAAGGGGCAGTAAAAATTTTGAATTTCAGACGCCAAGTCGGCCAAGTAGTCCTGGTGTAATCGAAACGGAGTCATGTTGGTCAAGGTTTTAGTGGTGAGTAGAGAGTAGAGAGGACGACGCATGGATATATGTATCTGGATATCACAAACGTATCAATAATCCTGCCAGCTCGCATTGCTCGCGTCCTTGGGCCAGGCGAAGCCCCAGCTGCTGGTCTCGGCGCCCGTGAGTTATGCCACCACGGGAGTGGGAGGTGCTTGGCTGGGTCAAACCTCCGCCTACTACCCGGCGTATGCCAGCTATGGCTATCCGGCCTACGCGGCGTATGCGTATGCACCGGTTTATAACGCATACGCCACGTATCCCTACTATCCATATCTCAGGCGATGAAGCTGGCACGCGTTCTCCGTCGGAAATGGAAACTTTGTGAGATTGGAATATTCCATTCATCACGCTCGGAATGTGTGTAGTCTGATTTAAGAAATTAAACTGTGTCAGTGTTTTGTTTTCTTGTTAGAACACTTTATTTGTATTTTGGTTAACCCTAAATCGTAAATAAAGGCGGTCTAGAATGTTAAGCGTATTTTCTAAGTATATTTTGTATACTAAAAAGTAAAAACTAAAAATTATGTGGCTTAAAATATGTGAAACTTTGATGATGTAAAGATTCTTAGGAGTTAATAAATAGTTCTTGCTTCAATCTTACATTTCTTTTATATTTTTCTATAATACTTCTCCCAGTTTTTGTCCTAATTAATTTTCAAGAGTGCACACTCAGCTTGTTTGTTTACCAATAAAAATAATGCATATACTTATGCCAATTTCTTTTCAAAATCCCATAATTGTTTAATAAAAGTTCCCCGTAGAAGCCACTTGGGAAACCAAAGAAAGTTTTCCCTACCAAAATCGAAATAATACAAATCCTGTATTTATTTTTTGCTCAGCTCTGTTTGTGTATTCTCGGAATAATCCTGTTTCTTGAATGTTTTATTTTCTCCCTGCGATTGATTCAATTTTGGCGCCTGAAATCAAAGCGGCAAAACACTCCTTGGCCGCATAAATACATAAAATGATAAACAAATCAATAAAATGGCAAGAGGCATCATCTACCTTCAGCTCCGGGGTTCTGTGGGACTTTCCATTTGGGGTTTTCTTTTCCGCCCGCCTCCATTTTCCCGACGTTCCTCAAATTTGCTTACATCTGCGCATATTTTCACTTGCACGTCTTCTGGGCTGGGAATAGCAACAGGAGGATGAGGGGATGCGGAGCTGAGCAGGGGCGAGGACCAAGGATGTCTGTGAGTATCCTGGTAACCCGCTACTGATTTACCTTACGTGTATAAATCTTTTATTCATGTAATCCATTTGAAAAACACGTTTGCACATGATTGTGTGTGTTCGTTTCGTTTCGAAAAAAAAGAGAGGAAACTCCACCAGCATATGTGTGTAGATGTGTGGAGGTGCGAGTGTGTTCTTGATTTGAAAAATCGTCAAAATTATATAAAGTGAATACAAATTTCATTTGCTTGGTTTTATTGCTTCGCCAGTTGCCAGACAAACACATTGGTTGCCAATCGCTACCGAGCGAGGGAGCCCAGCCGCACAGTGCCGGCAATCAAAATAGTTCCCCTTTTGACTCTTTGACTCTGTCAGCGATTTAACGAGGTGGACATTAATTTTTGGGAATTTTTATTCAGAGGGGATTTTTTTATATAAAATATAAAGCATTTTTGGCAAGTCTAAGGGGTAACGATAAGATTTAAAATTTTATTTAAAGAGGCTTAAGGGAGAAAGAACCAAAGACATTAAACATCAAGATGAGTAACCATACCATACGATTTTTTTGCCATTTTGTGCTAGCAAGAGGAGCTCAAACTTTTTCACTTGCATAAAAATTGCTTGCATATTGCAAAACAAATGTATGGCCCTTAGTTTTTAAAATAACCTTTTTACCATTTTTCTGTTAAAAATTAGCCTAATATTTATTTACTTTTTAAACATTTTGCCTTATTTTCTATTATTTATTTCTAAATATTAAATATTTAATTTAAAGTAACCCCATTGACTTAACCCCTTATTTATCATGAATTCCCAGAAACTTTTCCCTAATTTATCAAACAAAATCCTTTCACTACCTCTCCTGCCTCTGCTTTTCTCATATTTTCGCCTTACTTTTGACAACTTTGGGCCAACAAAAATATGCCAACAAAGATGCCAAAAAAATAGCAGATGACAAAACCCGATAGGACGACGACGACAACAAGTAAGTAATATTCAGCGCGAAAAAGCAAAAAGTTGACGGCGCTCAACGCAGTTTTATTGAATAAAAGGTCATTAAATTTGGACGCTATCTGTTGCGAGGGAACTTGTGAAAACGGAGCAGCCGGAGCCGGGATTTTCCCCTCCGCCCTGGATTTTTACTAGCCCTTTCCGCTTAGGTAGCAAACTTTACAACTACTTGGCATTTACCACCTGAGCAGGCGAGGCAGGCGCGGCAGGATGCGGGACAGCGATGCCAAAGTTATGATAAGGAGCAGCAGGAGACCACCAATGCCGGAGGGCCGGAGCCAGCGGCTCCTCCGCTCGGGCCTTTCAACGCGCAGGACAAAGTCAAGCAGAAAACTTGACTGGAGGAGGAGCCGCTGGCTGCGAACTCGCGCAGGAAACGCGCTGAAAGGAAGCATATTTCATATAGAAAAGAAATCCTTTTAAATGGAAAGTTTAATCCCAGCCAAGGCAGAGAGTGCAAACTTGAGCCAGGGAAATCGGGGAAAATTGCAAGGGGGAAAAATAAAACTAGGAAAAGGGGACTCTCCAGATGCCCGGCTTTCGATAAGAACTAAGCTGAACTGAAGCGAGTGGAAAATGCGGAGTACAAATTGCTCCCCAGCAACGTTCAACGCTCAAAGCCAAAAGGAGTTCATTTTGTTGCGGCAAATCGCTGAGCAGCACCGTAAAGAAAAATGGTATTAAATATAAGTTATGCTCAGGCACTCTTCCTGGGGAAAAATATATATAAAACATGGTAGGGGAGCTTGATTAAAAATCAAGTTTATTTGCTATTTAAAAGAAAAGAAGATTTTCTAATCAAATTAAAGCTTTTACCTAAAAATAGTTATTGAAAAAAAAGTGCATATATCATTAAATTAATAAGGTAATCATTCCATTACTTGTATTTTTTTTAATATTTTTCTATGACTATAATGATGCTTTCTAGGCCATTCCTATAACCCCTTAATTTTCCCAGTGTGAAAACTTTCATAAAGAAAAGAAATTATTCGCTTGATATGTACAATTCTTTATTTACACAGATTGGTCAAGATGGAAATCAGAGAAGAGAATTGCTCCTTTACTTCTTCAGCAGAACGGGGGCAGCGGCGGCGGCAATGGGGGCGGTATAGGCAGCTGCTACGGGGGCGGCCAACGGGGCGGCTGCGTAACGTGCAATGGGGGCGGTATAGGCGGCAGCGTAGGGGGCAGCGAAGGGAGCGGAGTAGGCGGCGGTGTAGGCAGCAGGAGCAGCGAAAGGAGCGGTATAAGCGGCGGCAGCAATGGGAGCAGTGTAGGCGGCGGCGGCAATGGGAGCGGTATAGGCGGCAGTGTAGGCAGCTGGGAAGGCGGCGCTGTGGGCCACGTTGTGGGCGGTGTAGCTGGAGGCATAAGGAGCCACATAGGCGGCACTGCCCACCACAGCGGGAGCGGTATAAGCCAGAGGAGCCACAATGCCAGGCTTGGCAGCAGCCACAGCCACCACGGCGAAGAAGCAGACGGCGAACTGAGGATAAGGAAAACTCCTGGTTAATTACCCTTTTCCATAATTAAAATCCCGTAAACACTTACGTATTTCATGTTGATTGAGTGTTTTGGGTTTTTTGTTGGGTAGTTGTGACTACTTGGAGCTGTGAGCTTGATTTGATATCGACTTGACCAAGCTATGCAGCTTTTATAGTGCCCAATTGGACATCCGTCGAAGGTCGCACTTGGCCATGCAGCTGACATCGCTGGCAGCTCAAAGTCTTTGACTCCGTTCCAGTTTAGCTGGCCCAATCCGTAGCCGAATCTTGGCACGTGCCAAACCTAATTCGATTTGACTTTGCCGGGTAATTGAAATGCGCCAAAACTCAGGCCACAAGGCGGAACAAAGGCCGTAAAGCAATTATGATCGCAGAATCCCTCTGGAAGGGGATGATTATTCAAATGGCGAAGACTTAGATGCCTTACCTTAAATATTCATCAGTTAGAGTTTAACTAATGCTACTAAAAAATTATAAAGAAAAAATTAGGAGAGCTTCTATCATTAATAACCAATTAATCAAAGAATAAATTAGTGTACAATATATACATTTTAATTTAAAAAGCAAACATAAACTTTTCTGTTATTTTCTAATTATTTCCTTGGCCCAAAGCCTCCCTCCTCCAACTGTAATTGTTCTCAGCTGTTATGATTTACAAAAGTTTGAATTTGAAATGGCTTCGCAGCCCAATTTGGCAAACTTTGAGTCGACACCCCTGGCAACCTCTTTCGAGAGGCTTCCCTTATTCCTACACCTCTCGAACCGCCTTTGTTCCCATGAATAATTTGTGGAAACCACTTAAAAGCCGCTGCCTGCCTGCCACTCCTCCTTCTCACCACTCTTCAGTTTTGCCAAATGTCGCTGGCATTTTCTAGACGAATTCAAAACAGAAATTTTTTAATAGACTTCATCTTGATGAGAATGTTTGGGATACGGGATATGGATACGGATGCGGATGCGAGTAAGGCTTAGGAGCCACTCCGCGCCTCGGCTGTTGGGGGTGTCATGTGTGTGCCGTTCGCTTTTTACGGCACTTAAACGACGCATTAACGCGCACGCACAGCTGCTGCCACGCCCCTCAACCCATGTCCTTTGCCTCCTCCAGGCTCCCATCCCGATGCAGACATAACCCCGGCCAAGTCAGAGGCAGTTGCGCCTTTATTACGGCAATAAACTCAACTTGGGGCAGGGACAAAGTCTGGGTCTGGGTCTGGGTGAAAAAAAAAGAAGAAATGTGGCGCAAATATTTCACGCAACTTGTTCAAAGTTCCTTGATGATACCCTTTAAAAGGAAATTATTGAGGGATTGCTGGTTGATATTAGAAAAAAAACGTTTCTAAAGTGAATTATTAAATTTTAACAGGATTTTTCTATCAGGGATTTGTGATAAGAAGGCCTTGGTTTCCAGAAAATTGCTTGTTAATTATTTTATAACATTAATTTGTGTCTTAATATTTTTTTCAATTTTTTCTTCCCTAAAAACAGGATACCCTGTCGTCGAATATAAAATCTCATAAGCAATTCCTTTGCCTTCGAAGTCCTCGTCCTGAGCTTTGTCCCCGTCAAACGGAGCGAATTTTTGTGCGCGGCTTTTTGTGGAAATTTCTTGCTTTTTAATTACTTGCTGGCACTCGTGGATACATCCACCCCTGCTCTCGGATCCCTGATCCCTGCTCCCAGCTCCCTGGGGATTGCTCTTTGATATGCTTCCCGTTCCGTGGCCACTCGAGAGTTGCGGGCGCTGCACTTGAAATGGCCAAAGGAGGACTCGGAGCCCAAGGAAGGGGAAGTGCCATCAAAGCTTTTAGGCGGATTAACCAATATAATAATTTCAGTAGCAAGTCCTTGTCGCCACAAACTTGACAATGAAAGCAACATGGCGGCAAGGCGGAGGCAGGAGCAGCAGCCCAAGTCAAGTGTCAAAACAAATATGTTTGCCGCCTGCGGTTGCCGGAGCAGTTTTCAATTCGAGGCCAGCTCTCCCGGCTGCATGATTGTGCATTTAGTAGAGACGCCCCCGAACCCATCCACAAAAGGATCCCAGAGCGGAGAGGAGCACTGCCAATAGGCCGGCTCGTATGCACAGGCACATGGCAAACACTTGAGCTCCACAAAGGAGGCGAAGCAGGCAGCAGGATGCGCGCCAAATCCTTCGGCAGAGCAACATCATCATCAACAGAAAGGACAGGAAAGGCAGACAGAAGGACTGGCAACAATTTGATGCACCAAGAATAATTTCCACTAGCTTATTCTATAACTGCAGATTAAAAATAAATTAACATTTAAATTGTAATATATTCAGATTGTTTTAGAATATTTTTAAACTAACTAAAATCTTAAAATTAAATATTTATGCAGTTACTCAAGGGTTGGTGTTGAACTCCTTGATAAACTTAATAACATTTTTAATGCATATATCTCTGAAACGAAGAGGGTAACTTTTCCCAGTGCCACCACAATCCCTGGAACTTACAACCCTCGAGAGGCAGAGAGCTTACTCCCATTCCTTTCCTGCAATTCCCGCTTCTCCCCACCAATCCATTGCATTGCTGAAATCGCGTAATTGGCATTTTTAAGCAAAATTCACGCTTCAACACTTTTTCAAGTGTGAGACTGCCACTGCAGGAGTCCCGAGTCCCGGCACACATGTCCTGTATAACTGGGCGGGTGTGTGCGTCCTTACGACCAAGTGTGGAGCTACACACGCGGAAACCTGCACTCGATATTTCTAATTAGTGAGTTTTAAGCTCTTTGCCCGCAATTTGCGACATTTATTAATTAATTTCTGTCAGAGCTAACAAGTGCATTATTAGACTCTGATTAGCCGGCTTTATTCTGGGCCATTAAAATAGGCTGGCTGCTGTAATTAAGCGGAATAAGCCGACATTTTCCCGATTAGGCTTTGGCTTAAAAATATCTATAATGACTCACTTAAAGTTTAGCCTTTAGGTTTAACCCGCTAGCCCTAATAAATTTGTAAACGAATTGCAGCCGCCAAGGTCAGGGCCAACGCCGAGCACCGTCGAAGCCAAGTAACGGACGCTCAGGCACGCACCAAAATAAGACATGGCCAGGTGTAGACCACAATAATATATAAAATAAAACAAAAGAGAAAGAAATAGAGCTGGAGATGGCTGCGATCCGCGCCAAGAATTGCGCATGCGCAACGTCGATCGAATGTCGTTGACTTGGCAGCCATCGATGGCTGAACTGCGAGCGTGACCCGCATGGCTAATGCCGCGCGAAAAGTGTAAGTGGCTATAAAAGCGCCGGGCGGATCTTCGTCAGACATCACAATCCAATTGGCCATCCACCAAGTGACAATCCCCAAACCAAACTAAATCAAGATGTTCAAATTCGTAAGTACAAAAAAGAATACTAGGTTTAAACAATAACCAAAAATCCTTTTAAAAGAATCTCTTTTAAGATTTTCAAATAATAGAGTTAATCATGAAAATGTCAAAAAAATATTAAATTTCTTATATAAATAATCTTGGCAAGAAATATTAAAAAGTTACATTTTTCTGGTATAAGAGTCTTTGTAAAAAATATAATGTAAACTCAGAGTTAAATATATCCTAAAAAGTCGAGCTGTATATTTAAAGTGTTACAAGTAACTAAGAACATTTTTAATATTCTTTCTGAAAAATCTTTGGTACTCTTATAAATTTTACAAGGATTTCTATAATATAAGATCATTTTCTACAAGGCTTAAGTTTTATTTTAAAAAAAACTTTCCACAGACGCTGGTTAATATTCTTAATTTCAGTACTCTATTTTTTAGTTGTTAAAATGCATAAAATATGCTACATTTATATTTAGAAAAATTTATTAAAAAAAAACTCTTTTTGAGTACGTGTTTTGAAATAATCGCTTTTATTGATCCCATAAATTAAACTCTTTATATCCAGGCTGCTATCTTCTTCGCTGTCGTGGCTGTGGCTGCTGCCAAGCCCGGAATCGTGGCTCCTCTGGCTTATACCGCTCCGGCTGTGGTGGGCAGCGCCGCCTACGTGGCTCCCTACGCCTCCAGCTACACCGCCCACACCGTGGCCCACAGCGCCGCCTTCCCTGCTGCCTACACCGCTCCTATTGCCGCTGCCTACACTGCTCCTATTGCTGCTCCTCTGGCCGCCGCTTATACCGCTCCCGTGACCCGCTTTGCCGCGCCTTATGCTGCTCCCTATGCTGCTCCTTTCGCCGCTCCTTATGCCGCCGCCTACACCTCTCCCCTGGCCTACAGCTCGCCCTATGTGGCCCGTCCGTACGTCGCCGCCGCTGCCGCTCCTCTTCTGCTGAAGAAGTAAATCAACGGATTGTGAACTCTCAGGAAATATAGTCCCATTAGCTTGGCTCATGGCTTGGCTTTTATTTTCTTCAACCCCCAAAACTTGTGATGAATTAAACTTAATAAGAATCAATTTATAGAATTTATATTTAGAAGACTTCTCGAGGGAATTATAACCATTAATTATTTTTTTAAGGACTCCAACTATTTATGGGGAATTTCGATTGATCTTTTATTAAAGAAATTCCAACCCGTTGACTGGAAAATCTGTAAATATTTCGATGACACCCCCGAAATGGGTTTTAATGGATTAGCATGCAAAGCGTTGGCATTCGCATATTTAAATTGCTCCATTAGCGAGCTGTTTTTTATTTTTTTGTGCGGCCATTTGCGCTAAGCGTTCAATTATTGCGACATGTCGAGGCTGCGGATTGGGTCTGCATATCAATGAGGATGGTGGGGCTGCGAACCTCTTTCATCTGTGATGAAATTGTTGCGGCTCGAGCCGCAAGCTTCAATGAGTTGGGATATCCTTGCGACCCCCTTCGAAGCCATCCCCGAAAACCGAAATTACAGCAACAACCGCAAGCCACCAAAATATGGGTTAACACGGAGCACGGAGCATTTCCTGCCCCCGAATCCCTTCCCAGCCCGGAGCTCAAGGCAAACAAACATCAGGGATGACATACCGGCTCGGAGCAGTAAATTAAAATTGACACCTGATGCTGACACAATTTGAGTGCTCCGACTCGGTCGGGCTTACTTGACTTGGCTGCCAAGTCCCGGCGCTAATGAGGCCTGAAACCAGAATGCGTCAACAGCTTGGAGGCTCGGCTCGGCTCTTCCTGATGATGATGGTGATTTTGATGACATTCGAATAAGGCGCTCCATTTACCCGAACCAAACCGAACCGAACCCCAGCCGCCGCCACCCCTTCGTGTACTTAATCATTATTAAATGGCATATGAAGTGCTCGGCTGAACACTTTAGTGAAGAGATTTCGTTGGCGAGATCCAGGAGTGGCGTGTCAGTTAATGAATCCGGGTCAGGGGGATGCTGGCAAGTGATACGGAAAGCTGGCTCAAGAATGAAGCTATCAAGGGGAATTTTAGAATTTCATTTCCTCGCACTCATTTCGGTATAGAATATTTATAATACGTATTTGGTTCGGGGTTTGGGGGTGGAAAGTGTGTCTTGATAAGTACAACTGAAGGACATTTCTGGGTAAATAATAAACAAAGTGCCTTTATTTGGGTTAAGGTCCTTGTGCTTGAGAAACTAGTAATTATGAACTAGATTTGTAGATTATTACTTGCAGAAATGTCTTGAAATACTTTGTAGTTTTAAAATATTTGTAAGATGTCTCAAAATATTTGCTTTGCAATATTTTACTTCAGTCTTTCCACAAACATTGTTGAGTAATTTATATTCAAACATAAATACAAGTCTTAAAATAATGCCACAATTTTAAATAAATATGTGAAAAGGCAGAACATATTTAATTCTTAATTGAATTATGTTGTTTGTTTACGGTTATTAAACATAAATGAGACAGAATCAATTTTCGTTTAAGCCACAATGAAAGCAGATTTTCCTGGACTTATTTTTCATCCTTTTTTTGCTCAGAACTTTTCGGAATTACCTGCAACTTAGCCATAATTAAAATAAAAAGGTTGCAAAAATGGATTTCATAAATTAAATATATTAAAACTAGTTAAATTTTTAATAAGCTTGAAGTTAAAGTTCAAATTAAATTAACTTAATAGTTTGAACACTGTTATTAAAATCCACTAAGCTTAGGGATGAGGCTCAACTTTATATTGACCATGACGGCCAATGTTTGAAGCTAAAACTTATTCAATTATTGGTTTTGGGGGTGTCCTTGTGCCTTCTTCACCCCTAAAAAAAAAGAAGGAAATCCCCTTAAAAAGGCAGAGAGCAAGGGCGAGCGAGAGAGACAGGCCCGACTGTTTGACTTTATTGTTGACTTTGTTAAATGCGGCTAAATGGGCGTAAATGACCAGCAACAAAAACAACTCAGCAGCAACAGGCTTCCTTCCTTCCTGTTTGAGTGAGTGTGTGTGTGTGTATTTTTGGCTGCCTGTGTGTGTGTGTTTGTGGGGTGAGCAAACATAGAAGGGTTAAAAGTTTAAGCCGTGCGTGTTTCCGGGATTCCTGGGAACCGGGTTCTTGGATCTACTGGGAAAACTTTCTGCATATGCTGGATGCTGCTGGAAGCTGGAAGCCGTCCGCCGGCAGATTACCGCAAATTTTGCGCTTGAATAATCGCCGGTGAAAAGGGGTAACGGCTTGCGTGCAAAAGGGACGAACGGCGGCTTTGGGGGCTGCAGGGGTACCAGAGGGAGACGGCCATACAGCCAGCATCCACTTTCATTACAAAAACTGACAGCGCGTAAGAAACTTCTTGCGGTTGCTTTTGTACGGTAAACGCAACGAAATGTAAACATGATACACGGAGAGAAAAATATTAGTTAAATGCAATACTTTAAATATGAAAATAAGGTCTTAAAATTAGGATACCCTTAAGTTGAACATGATATTCTGAGAAATGTTACAAAATATTTATAGCAATTTTAATTTTTTTATGTTTAATAAAGCTTTTTGTTTTATTTTGTACCATTTTGTTGCTTGTAAGAGACAGCAATTTTTTTTGGTGTCCATTAGGAATGTATTATGGAAAACTTAAATTTAATTATGAATTATAAAAACACAAGGTTACAAAATTAATTTAAACTTCGTATTAAAATCAATTCAACAAAAATTCCAATACCTTTTTTACTGTGTACGATCAAAAGAGGGGAAGAGATTGAAAGAAGCAACAACAAAGCGGAAATACCTCATTACAACAAAAAGTCGTTGGGATCTTCTTCTTCTTCATCGTTTGCTCCTTTTTTTTTAGGTTCTTCTTCCACCTCCGTTGCGTTGGAATTATGCGGCATTGTCTAAAAATGAGTTTTCGTTGCTTGTTGCTATTTTTACGTTTCATCGAACAAAAGCAAAGTACCTTGCCGGAACAACAACAACAACAGAAACGAGAACGAGAACAGTGAAAACACGAACAAAGAGCTGAAAGCTGGCAAACATAAAGCATTAAGCAAGCTTCGGCTTGAAAGGAGCTCAACGGTGGCGAGGGGAATGGGCCGGGCCGACGATGGGCAGCAGAGGTAGAGAAAGCAAGGAGCAGCAAAGAAAAGGACAGACAGGCGGAGAAGACAAGCCGCAAAACACTCAGCTAAGGTAGCAGCCCAACGAACCATCTCTACTGCATCAGTGCATCCCACTCTCCGGCTTACCCTCTCACTCCGCTGCACTCTACGTGCATGCCCATCAGCAATGCTCAGCGCCATCCCGCTCTCCCACCCACACACAGAGCTTCGCAGAGAGCATAATACGCACGCATTCGTGACGTGCAATGCAACGGTAGCTGGTAGGCGACAAAAGGTGTCGAAAGCGAGTTTAACAAATAATTTATTTTGGTTATATTTTATGAGTATCTTTTAATTAAACAACTTTTATTATTTAATACAAATTAAAATTAAATATTCTCTTTTCTCTTTTCTTAAATACATATGCCTAATTCTGAATGAATGCTGATTTACTGATTTATTTTCCTCTATAATTCTTAAAATGAAAAATTGTTCTTGTCAAGCCCTAAGTATTTTGGTCGCCTGTGCAAGATTTTTCTCTGCGAGCCAAAGAAATGCAGCCGCCTTTGTAGTTATGTGGATGATGAAGAAGCCGGCTTCCTCCGGCCCTTAACCCCCGAATACCATTCCCCGTGCCATTTCTTGCCCCTCAGGGCCTCTTTTCCTCAGAAATGCCGGGCTGCTGGCAGTCGTCGCATTAAGTGAAGCACGCGGCATGTTGGATCAAAATGAAGTGCTGACAACGCAATGCTCGCAATGTCCTGGCAGCCGCCGAATGTCAGGACCAGTGAGGTGGAGCAGGCTGAAGGGGCAGGGATTGGAGCAGGATCCAGACCAGATGAGGTGTACCAGGTAAGCATCTTAGGGCAGACCGCAGTCCTAAACAAAAGGATGCGATGGGAGAGTGAGAAGAGGCTGTGAGTGGAATGTGGCAGGTCCTGCTTCCCGATGGCTGCTGCCACTTCAATGGCTCTCCAGCTCCATATCCTTTTTCTCCATCCTTCGGCTCCAACGGGCTGTTTAATTTACGCGCTGCTATTATTTTAATCTTTTGCGCTACACACAGCGTGAAATGACTTTCACCTGGCCCCAAGCCCCCGCTGGAAAGCTATAGCTTCAGCTCCTGGTTGGGGTGGCCATCGCCCAGAGGCGTCTTCTTGGTCCAAAGCATTTAGCACCGTAAACAGGCACATACACACACAGCAACGGCCGGACTAATAGCAGTCATAAATCATGAAATTAATTTTATTTATCGGTGCGTATACTTAATATTACCAGGAAACTAAATAATTAAGAACTTTGCCATATATCAAGCTAGATTAGTATTTTTCAATTGGAATAAATAAATTTATTAATATAGAGTTAATTATTATAGTAAAATAAAATTAGTACAAATTAATAGTGCATCTACATATGTTAATTAGGACTACCTGTAGATCTAAGTATGGTTCTTTAAGTATAAAAATGTTATATTCAATTTATGTTGTTTTATTTATCGGAAATTATGTTAGTTATCGTATAAGTAGTATCTAACTACATAAAACCGATACAAAACACCGACCATTAAAATCCACGGTAAGCTTGCAAAACGTTGCCTACTTTTTGGAGACCTTCCCGAGTGTTATTCTCTCTTTGATTTATTCTACGTGGATATACCTTATTAAAACAAATATATTTTGTCCTTAATTAAAGAAATTATAACATTTAAACTTATATTTCTAGAGAGAAAATGTTCAAATAGGTGTCTTGGTATTTTTAAAAAACTTAGCTGCACTGTGCACACACCTACCTCACCCTCTTACACCTCACACTTTTTGTCCAGGTGAGAGGGGGCGTGGCAGAGAGACAGAAGGGCGAGGGACTGCCGGAAGACACTGTCAGTTGGGTTCGCCTCAAGGTGCTGCAGGATGTGTTGTCTCTACCCATCCTTGGCATTTACCATTGCTTTTTATTGTTTTATGTGGCTGTCTTTTCCGGGAGTTTCCCCCACTTACCGACCATCATCATCCCGCTGTTCCACCTGCCTGCTTGCCACTTCAAGGTGCGAAATGTACGAGGTGCGCCGTTCCGTACATCATCGCTTGCTTTGTGCTCTCAGCACTGAAATCTTTTACAATCAACATGAAGGAGGAGCAAAGCAATTTTGTAGCCAAAAACCAAAAAAAGACAGGCAGCTGAACGGAAGCGAGGCGAGGAGGAAAAGCGGAGCGAACATAATGCCTCAAATCATTTTCATTTCTTGCATGCGCCTGTCTGCACTGAGCTGACTCAAGATGAGGTCCCGGCTCCTCGGATCCTCGACTCGAACGACTGCCTCATTTACGCGCCATCCTCTCGCCCCACTTTCTTGGCAGTTTGTGGGCGTTTTTACGGCTCCGGTACTCAAAGCGCTTAAGCTGGTAGTGAGCTCTTCGCACTATGCCAGCAGCAACACCAGCACCAGCACCCTGCCTCGTAGCTCTCTCTCTCGACATTACAATATTTTAAAAGATTTACTGACCATGTATTTTCAGCTCAGCCAGCAAAGTGCAAAAAGCTGTAAAATATTGCGTATACGCCAAAGTGCCACCTGAGAAGCGCTGCACAAAGTCAAATCTAACAAAGCATAGCTAAGCGTCTGCCGGGACTTAAATGGGGTAAAACTTAAGGAGTTGAAATTAAAGAATTTTCCACTCTTCCCGGAAAGTAAGCAGCTACATCTGGGGCTTTCCTTCTTAAGGATAATAAGCTGAAGTAAGGACCAAGTGAAATAATTACAAGCAGCAAGAAGGAAGCTTTGAATATAACATGAAAGTCTACTATTTTATCAGAGATAGAGTTTAATTTTAATATATCTTTATTTATTTAATTTTGATTACATCAAGGATATATTTAAAAGCTCCTCAAACGTTCAGTTTGGCAAGGAAGGAACTTAACCATCACTGGCAATTCCAGAACTCTTACGTATTCCCCCAATTAAGGCAGAATATTTACAGTTTTTGGTTGTCGCAGCCAGCCAAAGCTGCTTAAGAGCAAAAGTAAATAGAATTTTTAAGTAAATTGGGGCTGGCAACTTATTTGTCGGCGAGAACTAAGACCCAGGAGCGGTGCCAACACTTTTGTTCCAAACTTGGCCGACATAACTCACCCGAGCAGGCGGCAGGGCGAGGCAGTGCGAAGGGTGCATCCTCACCAGGGCCGGAGCCAATGCCAGATCCAGGAGCCACCGCGCACCACCAGCCGAGCAACAAATGGTGCACATTACAAGGGGCCCAAAGCTACTTTGCCAGCGCGCCCAAGGAGCTGCCACGTAGAGCGACTCACATATTTTATTATCTGCACTGCCACACAGGGGGCGGGGCGGCGAATTTCCCCAGGACGCCGCCGGGAACCGAGGACTCCAGACCGTGTGCAACAAGGCGCAGAACTTAAGCGGCGAAGACAAATTTTTATTGCCACAAGCCCAAGTCGATTTCGATTATTGACTGCAGGCCAAACTGTTGCACAAGGAGCGCCAACCCGAAGAGACAAGGATCCACATTCTCACTCTTTCTCCATGTCCCAGTCCCACTTCCATTCCTGAACCTATCCTTTCCGGCTGCCAGCTTGTGTCTGCTGTGGCTGCTGTCGCCGTCGCTCATTTAAGTCACATTTTATTATTTTCGTGCATTTATCGTATGCTCGGTGGCATTTTATTTTATTAGCGTGACATTTCAATTGATAGACCCTCGTGGCCGTGCTTAACCGACTCCCTTCGATTCTCCGGCCAAAATGTGCGCCAGGGAGCTGCAATATTTGAGTGCTTGAATTGGTTGTTAAGATCCTGATTTAATTTTGGGCAGCCAAAGTTGTTTATTTGTTTTTATTTTTTTAATTTATCGAAATATATCGAGAGGCAAACATTTTATAAGATGCAGTTGTAGTGTAAGCGTTTGCATTATTTTCTTGCATTGATAAATCTGCTTTTAAAACGATATTAAACAAAAGGGAATAATATTTAAGTTTAAATATACATTTTAATATGCTTCTTGAATGCTCTTTGAATTTTTATGCTTTTATTTTGAGTATTTATCAGAAAACTGACGTTTATAAAAATGCAGTTGTAGTGTAAACATTTGCATTATTTTCTTACAATGATGCGACTTTCATGAAAATGCTATTAACCAAAAATTAATAATAATTACTCATTAAAGTATGTTATTAAATGTCTAAATACATATTTTAATATGCTTTTTTGTATCCCAACACATTAAAAAAGACTAAAAATAATTAAAATGCAGCAAAGAATACAATCTCTAGCGAACTGGTCACACTAATAGCCGATACTATCGGCTTATCGATGAACTCTTACGAAAAGCTTCACAACACTTGACCTGAACCAGGTAGCTCTGATTTTAATGTCACTTCTAAATTTTGCAAGGTGTCAGGCTCGGTTAGTTCCATTTTTCATTAACGACTATACTTTCCACGAGGCAGTACACAATTTGAAAAGTTCATAAGGTTTTCTAGTAAAAACAAAACCGGAAAAATAACCAGAAAATAATCGACAAAAAACAGGGATACAATATGGTATACACCGGTTATGAGCACTTTGTACGCCAACAGGCAGACGAAACTGGTGAGTTTGCAGTTTTTTTTTTACCTTGCTATTTTCCGAAAAGTTCCCCAAGATTTTGTGATACTGATTTTGTGCTGGAATCCCTGTCTTCACGAACAGAGCTGCTGCCTTATGGCGAGCCCAACAACTGGGACCAAAGCATGGCTGTCTACAGCGATGCTGGCCAAATGGCCGACGAGGCCCAGCAATTGGTTCCATCCTTGAATACGCAGCTTAGCCTGATTGACTACGAGCTGGGCATTAAGCATTTGCTCCAGCACACCTGGACGGTGTGGCACTGGGAAAACGATCGCACCAAGGCCTGGAGCGACATGCTGGTCGATGTGACTAGCTTTAACACCGTTGAGGATTTCTTCAGGTCTGTCAAGGTAAATTTTCTCTGACAGTTGCTTATAATTCTTTTTTTTTTGACAGTGTGTACTACTTTATTAAGCCGCCATCTGACCTCAAGATATTCAACGACTATATGGTGTTCAAGCAGGGCATCCGGTAAGACTTCTTGACTTTTTTTTTATTTGAGATATCAATGATTATCAATGATCCCTATTAGCCCCATGTGGGAGGATGAATTTAATAAGGAGGGCGGTCGTTGGATATTGCTCTTGGACAAAGCCTCCAAGACATATATTGATAAGATGTGGCACGATTTGGTGAGAAAGGGTTTATAAATATAAAACTATTACTAACCTTACTAACCCACTAATAATTCATTAATAAGCTTTTGTGCATTATTGGCGAATGCTTCGAGTACTCTGATCAGATCTGCGGAGTGGTAATCAATGTTCGCAATAAGGCCAATAAGTTATGTGAGTACTACTCCCTCATTGTTAACAATTTTCTATATGAAGTTTCTCCCTTAAAAGCCCTTTGGACAAAGAACGCGCGCAATCCCCAGGCTATTATGGCCATTG
The DNA here is from genome assembly GCA_008042535.1 of Drosophila tani. Lineage (NCBI taxonomy): Eukaryota > Metazoa > Arthropoda > Insecta > Diptera > Drosophilidae > Drosophila > Drosophila tani. Next base: position 104,185 of record VNJO01001725.1, on the reverse strand, counting down.
GCAATCAATTGAAGCAGTTCCTGCATCTGGCCGATTTGGAGCTCCAGTACCAGGGCCACAAGGACGCCATGGTGCAGCACGGACCCAATGTCAATGCCTTGTACAGAATCTAGATATAAGCCCGTTCCGTTTCAGGCAGCGTGGCGTTGATCTCCGGTGTGAGCCATCGTAAATGCCCAGTTCTTGGTTAGAAATGTGCATCTACGATCTCGCTGGAGCATATTCACACCCTTATACTATCTATACAAATGTCATACATATATACATTTTATCCACGCACAGATAGTGGTTGTAACATGAATAAAGCATTGCATACATGAAGACAAAACTATAGTTTGGCCACGTATTGTGTCGGACTCGCCTCACGTACTCCCTCTTCACCACGATTATACCTGGCTTGGCGTCATAATTTCGGGCACCCCAACATATCCCGTCCTCCCATCAGGGCTGCCATGTCGCGGCAAGTGCTTATGTCGTCCCTTCTCGGGACAGGGTTCAGGGCTTTTGTTTGCACTGCTGCTGCGCATAGCAAATTGTGACCAATTTATGGAAATATGCTAAGGATGGAGAGTGCTGGTCGTTTCAGATATTTTTTCAACAACATTTGGCTTTTTTTAAAGGGAGAAAACCAGAGGGAATAAAGGTTATATACCATTTTACGAGAAAAGAAATAAGTTCTAGGTTAAAAATCGAATAATATAATACAAATATATATTCAAGAAATATTAATACAAAAATGTACACAAGAGCTGTCTTAGCTATTCATTTCTTTAAAGAAATATTTGATTTTGAGTATTAAATATTAAGAAACATAGCTTTAAGCTTTATATAAATGTTGTAATAAATACGGAACCACTCTTATATAGAACTAAAATATATTATAAAGGCTTTTATATTGTTGATTACTTTTTTTCTCCCCAAGATTGCAGTACTTCCTTTTACTCCCCCATCATCCTGGTTGTCGTCAGCACTGTCGCCCACATGAGGACTCGTATGATTTGATTGCTGTAATTTGTAAGGATTTTGCTTTTATTGTTTTATTGAATTATGAAGTGGCAGCCACCAAATGACTGGAACGTGATACACTATATACACCGGGGTTATGGCAGTGCCAATGGAAGCGCAGCGCATATCGCCCTGACATCCTGCCAGTCCTCCCCCGGGCGATGACACTACTCATACCATACTCCTGCTGCCTCGATTCCAGCTTGATATGAGCAGGATTCCTTGGCGCAAATGAATGCGCATGCAGTTATTCGGTTCGTAACGGGAATTGATATGCCAACACGTACGTGGATTTCGGGGAGCGACAGGTAACAGAAAAAGGAGTGGGGCATGGGATGTGGCAAATAGTTTGCCTCGAGTTTACCACTTAAAGAGCAATTTAATAACCGCTGTAAAAGGTATTTTTCGTTTTGCCAGGAAGAGGAAAAAGACAAAAGCCAGCGAGGGAAAGGCAAATAGGGAATAACTGGACAAACAGGAAGCATCTGGCCAAAGGGAGACGGCAGACCAACTAATGTTGTAGTTTTTACCCTATATTAAATGAAATGCAAGCTTAATTGAAAAACGCTGACTTGGCCATATCTTCAGTGTGCTCTGTGTGTTCTCCTGTTGCCTGGACTGAGAGTGTAGCCTGTTGCAATTTTAATTAAACAAAAAGCGTTAAATGTTTGACCATTGCCACCACTAGGTCCTTCTCTCGGGTCCCTGTGCCGGCTTCCAGCTCCCAATTGTCTTTGGCACGTAAATTTTCTTTGCCAACAAGCACGAAATTGTTTGGGCCGAGTCCTCGTTCTCGTCCTCCCGGGGTGTCCTGTGTCCCGGACTCCAGATGGGGTCTAACAGTGTCCCTTTTGGCGCTGCAAAACAAATTAATTGTCTGTTTTTGCACATAAACTCTTGTCGGGTCTCCAGTTCCAGTTACCGTTTTATTCGCAGCTCCTCCGGGCGGCGGCAGGCTTCAGTCGGAGGTCCTGCGGTCCGCGTGTCTTGCCAATTTTCAGCGCTCTGTTTGCCGCGTAAATTAGGCAAGGCTCCACACTCCCCCTATTTTTCGCTCAAATTTCACTTGGCCGTCGCTTAGCTCATTTGCTGCACATCAGTTTTTTCTTTGGGGGAAGCCGTCGGTCTTCCATTTCCGTTTTTGTCATAATTCAAATGTAATTTTCCACCGCCACCCGGACAACCCACGCACTTACCAGCATTCCCCCGTCGCTCATAATTATTTTTTGATTAAAGATGCCCTCTCAGCCCGTCTTGCTTTTCCCTTCTGACCAGCAGACAACGCCAACTTGACGTTTTCGGGCAGCTTTTCTTTTGGCCAACTACTTTGTGTGGGGCGGAAAATGTTGACGAGAGCTTTTGACTTTAAATTTAAATTTAATTCAAGTTGGAAAATATTTTTGCAAGGGAATTAAGTGATGTCTCCCTCTTATTTCAGACCCTTTCAATCTTCAATCTCAGCTCTAGTCAAGTTTACCCTCGTGTATATATTTTTACGACTCTTAGATGAAGTTTCCTCTCCCAGGACCTCTCTCGTTTGATTTTATTTATTGCCATTCGATACACAGGAACTTTAACTGCAAAGAGAGTCCAAGTGCTGGCAATGCAATTAAAATAACGAAAATTTGGAAAATGCAATAAACACTTTTCGATGGCGCTGGGCCACCAGTCGGCGGCGAATTAATGAGATTAACCGAGCAAATCTGTTTTCCACTTTCCGGGCATATGACTAATTTTGTCCCAGCTGTATCTGTCTCTCCTCCAAATGTAATTAAAGGCACTTTTGATTTGAAGCAGATTAAATTGAAACAATCCAGAGGGATGTGGGATGTGGCAGTTGTAGGCGGCGGCGACGGCAGCGATTTGCATTTTAAAATAATGACTACATAAAAAACTAGTTAAAAGTTGACAACAATGAAATGTCAAAAGCGCTCGGCAAAACTTTATGCTGCTCTGGAAACTTTTTGTGTCTTTTAATGCGACTCCTCCCCCGGCGGAGGTGGAGTCCTCGGCTACCTTTTTGCCAACCCATTGCTCCCGCCTCCATCCCCGCCTTTTACCCCTTTTGTTTTGCCCGAACAATAACAGCAAATTTTTCTAAAATTTCATGTCGCCCCCCTGCCACGCCCACAAGCCAAACCCAACCCCGAGCTAAGCCCAAGCCCAAGCTATTTGCAATTTAACTTTTTCCCCCTCTTGGCAGGAGCGGCAAAGAGCAAGTCAAAACAGGGACACGTAGCCCCAGCTCGGCTTTAGTTTTTAGTTGGCTTTTATTAACTTTTGTCTTTGTGCCTTGTGTGTGTCGGTGTGTAGATTTTGTTTGCTTGTTTGTATCTCTCTGTGTTTTTTAGCCTCGCTCAGACATTTCCACTTATTTTTATTTTATTTTTTGTTGGGCTTTAAAGTTGCACAATTACCGAGATTTGACACTAAGACGATGGCTGTGAGTCCCGGGGATTCCCATTTCGGTAAAGTGCTCGCAACAATTTAAAGTTTTTAAAGGGAGGAAGCCTTAGCTCATTGCTTCTGGTCAATTAAACTTGCAACTTTACACGCTCCTGCGTCGCTTCAGCCTGGGTGCGTCCTTGTCCATTTCCAAGGGGAAGTCAAACACCGGCTTGGGGTCCACCTCCTTGACCACAGACCACTTGGAGGTGCTCGGCGGTGGTGGGATGTACAAGTTGGTGAAAAAGGCGAAGATAAACCCACTGCCGATCTCATTGCGGCTCGCTCCATAGGCCAGCATGTTGTAGATTCCGCGGGCGCGGACTTGCTGCTTTCGGATGGAAAGGAGCTTGCTGGAGCGGCTCAATCTATCGCGTCTGGTGAGATCCATCGCCACCTGGTACATGTCGCGCATCACCTGATAGAAGAGCGTCTACGAAGGGATAAAAAAAGCATTATGTAATACAATCAGAAGTGTTCTTGAAGCTCTCACCGTCAAAGCCAAGTCGGCTACAGTCATCTGCTGGTACCTCTCGCCGCGCTCCTCGGTGACCAGGGTGAAGGCGAACTTCAGGGCGAAGGGCTGGGCGAAGAGATCGCACTCCTGGACCTTCAGCAGCCGGTGCAGCATAGTCAGCGTGCTCAAGGAGCGCATACAGACGCCCGCGTTGGCGGTCTTCCACTTGGGCACCAGCACCGACCACTGCGTCGGCGAGCGGCTTCCACCGGCCATCCCATAGGCAAGCCACTGGCTCACAATGGGAGCGTTGTAGTATCCCGGCAGCGGCACATCCGCACCGTTAAAGACCAGGGCCAGAACGAAATCGAAGCGGATGCAGCACAGGCCGCTGGTTCCCCGCTCCGTGAACACCAACTGGTGGAGAAAGGGCACCCCGCCGCGGAGCTGTACGGTGTAGTTGAGATCGTAGGTCCCTCCAGAGACATTGATGCTGGGCAGCGTCTTCACGACCTCGTTGAGTTCCTTCTCCAGCAATAGATTCATGACCTTGAAGTTCACCGCATTCGCGAAGAAGAACGGGTGCTGTGCGTGGAACCTGGTCACCTGCACCGTGCGCCCCTTCTCGTCGAAGTGGCACGTGTGCGGAAACGGAAGGGTGATGGGCAAGAAGATCTCGAAGTTCAGCGGCATGTCCAGGAGGATATTGTTCACGCAGGCGGCTGAGCTTCGAAGGAGGTGTTGATGCAGTGGAACACGGAGGATCGTGGATCACAGCTACCCACCTGTCGTGTGAAGCCTTCCCAAATGCGGCGCGAACAGGCCGTTATTCGTGCCAAGCTGCCACTGGACCGCCTCTGCGAGCGCATGCGCAGCTATAATATTGTCCTCGTGCTGCGGGTTGAGCCCTGTCAGCTCGTGGGCGAGGTCCCTCATAGTGTCAATAAAGTTTACCATGGACATGGTCACCGAATAATCAAATTAAAAAAGTTACTTTACTAGAAATAAAAAAATGTGCTTTCTGGCTTTTCGACAAAAAGTGTTGGCTGACAATGAAAAGTTGACTTCTGTTATCGGCGTCTCTAAAAGCGCGTATATCGATAGTTTAATAAGTCAGCTTTGAGCGAATTTATTTTTTATTGATGGATAGAAGTAATCACATAAAAACACATACATTAAAATATATTCTTTCTTGGAAACACAAATAATTGAATGAGAGGTTAGTAGCTTTTGACCGGCTAGTGTTGATTAACAAAAAAAGCTTGCATAGATGGTGGCCTACCACGATAGAAAGCGCCATTTCTTATCGATCTGTATCGATAGTTTAAAAAACTTTAGCTTGGGCAGCTCTCTACGTCGATTGATGGCTAGGATTTTAATTTAGAAACATTTAAAATAAATAATATAATATTTTTCCTTAAAAAAACGTTAATGTGAATGAGAGGTTAGTTAGCATTGGACAATCAGTGTTGGCTAACAACGAAACGTTGAGAGGTTAGTGATGGTCGTTTGTAGTAATTATCAAGTATATCGAATAAATAAAGAACATATATGAAATAAAAGTTTTTTTTTATTATAAATGATAATTTTTTTTTAAACTTACTTATTAAAAAATATATATAAACATAAGACCTTTTTTAACAATCTCTTGAAAAGATTTCGAATTTATGCAAATTCTATTCTTTATTAATAAATATCAATTTTTAATGAAATAATTAAAATAAGAGTCAAATTTCCATTGAATTTGTGTAAAATAAAAAAATAATTGGTTTAAAAAAATGTTATATAAATAATACCCGTATAGCTATTATACAATTAAGTAATATTATAAGAAATAAATTAAATGAAATTGCTTAAGTTATTATGGATAACGTAAAAGTATGCGTTTAGTAGAAAATTATTAATTTATGATTTTAAATTCTATTTAATAAGTAAATTTATCTAAATTAGTTTTATTTTTACAAGTAACACAAGTTAGCATGAACGATCAACAAATTTGCGAGAGTGTCGCTGTGAATGGAGCGCGAATGGGATCCAATTTACTACGACTTTTACTACGCTCCTGTTGATGCTGCCACCGAGGACTCCGCTTCGGACTCGGCTGCGGATCCTGCGCACTGCACCCAGCATCCACCGCCAGGTGGCAAGGACGGAAGGGAGGATGGCGGCGACTATGGCAACCTGCATCTGCACGAAAATCCTGCGGGCCAGCGCAATCCGGATTCAGTTGCTGTTCGACGTTGCTCGCGTGCGGTTGTTGTCTGCTCCTTTTCCCCGGGAAAACGAGCAAGTGAGCGCCAGGCCAGGCCAGGACAGTTGGTGGAAGTGAGACGCCGAGAGGAGCGAGCGAGCGAGCGATAGAGAGAGACCTGTTATCAGTGCGCTTTTCATTTGGGAAAAACTCGGAGAGCGCGCCGTCGCAGTTGTTGTCGTTGTCGTTGTCGTTGTCAGTGTCGCAAGTGCAACTCGCAGCTCGCAGCAATTCGCGTTGCAATAGCAACAAGAGAGGCGGCAAACGTGCGTGCCGTGTAAATAACACGAATTTATATATATATATAACACAACCCCATTATATACAGTGCCCGCCATCGGTGTATGCGTGTCTGAGAGTGCAACGTGAGCCAAGCCGGTCGCCAAGACGAAAGGGAAAAAACCGCCGGAAAAGTCGCGCTTGATAATAATGTTGTGTCTAATGAAAGGTGCTCATCCTCCCCAAGAAAATCCCATCACCATCACCATCCCCAGTCCGCCCTCTAACTATCCACATTGCATGCGCGAAAATTGAAAATAAATTGAATTGCAAGTTGCAACAACGTGCTAAAAATCAGAGAGAAACAACACACACCAGCAGCAACCTGGTCTTTAGCTCTATTTTTTCGGGTTGAGACGTTCCACGTACAAAGTGGAAAAGTGCCTTTCCTCCTCGTCAGAGAAAATTGCATGCAAATTTGTTTTAGCTGCTGATGGCCTGACACGGGCTGAATCGAGGATAAGTGTGTTTTATCAAGCATTCAATTGCTTTATTTCGATTTGTTTTTAAAGGAGTTTAATTCGGGAAATGGGGCGAGGAAAAACAGTGTTGATTGTGCATGTTTACGGGATAAGTAATTTTGTTATATTTATTTAATAAATTAATAACGAAACGGGGCTGAAAAATTTAAAAGAAATATATTAAGAGAAAAATAAGTTAAGTAAACTACATATTTAAAAATCTTTTACTTCCTTTGTATATACGTAATTTATGATTTGAAGCAGGTTTGATGAGAAGCGACAAAACTATTCTAAATTTCAGTCATCTCATGACTTTATTAACTACGATTTAACATAATTTTTAATAAAAAATCGAATATAATATAATATATAATATTCTTATCTAAAACTAAGATATCATTAAGACATTTTAAAAGTTAAATATGTGTTTTGCAGTGAATGTTATCACTCTGGAAAGCCATTTTAACCCTAAAAATATTTGTAAAGTGGTTTTTATACTCTTTATATTATTTTTTAAATATTTCTATATATTTTACCATTACAGCATTGTTATTAATTTAGATTTCCCTAATTTTCCTTCATATCTTACTGACTAATTTGTTCTTTTGCCTGAAGGGACTTCCTAGAAGCTAAAATATTTACTGTGATTCCTTCCAAAGAACTGCTCCTTGTGGCCTTAGACCATTTCTTGGTTTTAACCGAGCCCCTTGCCCCACCTGGGCTCATCAATAAGGCATAATGCAATCCTGTTTCCTGACTACATTTGGGCTGCCTTGAGTGCCCCTGCCCCACGCCAGCTTCCCTGGACTCCTTTCTAGTTCCATTCAACCCCTTTTTGACAAGCTGAAGACATGTTTAGCAACGCTTTCACGTAGCAGCAGCAGCAGCCTCCGTTCTCCTTCAGGACCTTCCTCTTCCACTTCCTGGCAACTTCTGGTTCGCTGCTGCCGGCACTCTCGAGCTTTCTGCTAATTGCCGCTTAATTGTTTGACATTTTCCCCGTATTGTGTTGAGGGCAAATGGCATTTATTTATATTTCTTTTGTGCCGGAGCGTAGGCAGAGTCCTCCTTGGGTCCTTTGGCTCCTTGTGCTCTCATTTCGTTTCGTTTCTCTTCTTCGTTCGGCATGCAAGCAATTAGCCATCCTGCGTGCGTTCTTCGCTCTATATACTATATATATCTGGTATATGGCATACCGGCCGGCTAATGCAGTGAGAGAAAAAGGAGGGAGGGAGTGACGGGGCCCTATTGATTTTATGAACGAACGAAAAGTGCAGGCGGCGGCGGGTGGAGAGCTGCTGCAACTATTTTGGCCGCCATGACAAACTATAAATCTGTCTGTGCATATGCCGGCATCGTCTGAGCTCTATATACTCGGGATACTCACGCTCCACGAGAGCTGTGTGCTGTACACACACGAGATATATACGGTACATATCTCTGGCTTATAGTGCGGTTGTTGTTTCTGTTGTTCCTGTAGCTGCTGCTGCACACACAAAATTTATCGATTGCCGCACACACATGTCGCATGTTGCAGCTTCTGCTGCTGCTGCTGCTGTAGTAAAAATCGCTCGTATTTCATGCGTTTCACAGATCCGGAAGTGACCACCACACATGCACGTGCAGGTCGTAGTAGTTGTAGTAGTTGTAGTAATAGTAGTTGCCGGCATCCATCCACTTTTGGTTTATTTAAATTTTCGGCTCGCTCTCGTTCTACTCTCTCAACGCTCTACGCTCTCTCTCTCTCTTATGTATTTTTGGTCAGTTATGTTACTACGACCGTTCGACTGCAACAGCTGCCCGCAGTGCGTATACGCAATTTTTGAATAGCCCCACTGGCCGGCCACGCTGCGTATGCGCAATCTGTCGCATTGAATAGCGAAAATATGAAGTTTGCTGCTCGCTGACATTAATTAGAAGGAGCAGGAACAGGAACAAGTTTCACTTTTCCAACCCCAACCCCAGTCGCTGTACAACTGATCCATCATTTTCCACAAAAGTCACGTACGAACGGCGGCCCTCGAGGAAACTTTCCTTCCTGCTTGCCACTTTAACCCACAGAGAGAGAGTTGAGGCGAAAAAAAGGGGTGTGTGTGCGTTGAAGGCGCTTAAAGTTTTTCCCTTGTAACAAATTAAGAAATCACTTTCCCCGGCGGCAGAGTATGATACGGGACCCCCCAAAAGTTGAGAAATGATATTATGTTTCGGCCTTATATATATATTTTATTCATGCTGAAGTGACGTCTGCCTAACTCGCTTTATGTTTATTTATGCCGGCAAACATGGCTTTGATTGGCGTGTGACATTTTAAGCGCGGGCCCTGGCATTTCGAAATTATTACCCATGATTGATGTGTGCAGCGTTGGCGTTGGCGTTGCCGCTGGCGTTGGTATGGAGAATAGCGCGCAATCTCATCCAAAGTTCCGTCGGGACACGCGAACTCGAGGACCTCGAAGGGTCGATGTTGAATTGATTGGCAGCCAGCAGCAGGCAGCCATGATAGAAATAATTACAAAAAATAAGAACTCTTCCCCACTCGAGCTTAGCTTTGGTATTTTAGCCCCAAAAAAATATATATCTGCATGGTCTTCCATGAGCTTCCCATTTCCTTTTCCCAGTTTGCATTTCCTTGGCCGCCGCCTCATTATTTCGGTTTTGAAAATAACTTCAACTACTCGTGCAGAGCCTCTCCTTGTTGGTTTTTCCATTTGGTACATATTTTACTTAACCCAATATTCGGCTCGTTAGCCAGGAGGAAACAAAGGACCAGTAAAGCGTACCATAGTAACAGGCAAGGAAAAATCACTGAGCAACCAACGACTATGGCAACAACAATAACAGGCAGGATACACAGGGGGAAAAAAGTGCCAAAAATTCAAACTATGCATTATTTTTTTAAATGTTTAGAGTCCTGTGACACTACTTTTTTTTTCTAAGGTTTTGTTAAAAATTAGAGATTTTAAATTTATACTTTATTCATCTTCAGAAAGATTTATAATTATTCTAAAATACACATCCGATTTAAGATGAATTCTTAATAGCTTTTGAACTATAGTTGAAATATTTTACTTATAAATTATGCACTAGGTTCAATTTTATTGTTAAATTAGAAACCAAAAAGGTTGAATAGTCTATAATATTTGTAAGTAAAAATTAAGAATTAAGTTTATTAAAGAAAATATTATTTATAAAAGCAAACAGATTGGTTTTTAGATTCATTTTCCTATGCATTTTTAACCTATATTAAAATAGTATAAGATATTTTATACCTTCTTGGAGTTAGTGCTAAGAGTTTTCCAGCTTAAAGAACTCCTATAACTCTTAGATTTTATTATACTTATTATTCTATATTTCTCTTAAAACTCAACACTTTTCTTATATGCATTTCCCGACTCCTTTTTCCTCCTGCATATTTTCCCCTGTGCTGTAACCGAAACGTGTTGGCATCAGCTGCTATGTGGAAAAAGTTTATGACTTTAGACCCATTTTGTGTACATCCCCCGCCATCCCCCCTTTCGGGCTTCACCGTCGCTGAACTCCATTTTTTTTTTTCCTTTTTTGCTTGCACTGAATCACAGCAACGTGGACTTACCTTGGGCCCAGCTGGAGAGGCTGGAAAAGCGCCCGCTTTCCCCCAGCTTCCTCCTGCTCGGCTGCTGTTTTTAAATGATTTTTATGTGCACTTCAGTGCAAGAGGGCAGAGGACCCCGCCTCCGTTGCCTCTCTCCCTCTGGAGGGGGTTCACCAAGTATATATGCATATAATTTCTTGCACAATTTTGTAGCTGGCTTTTCATTTCACAGTTTGTTATGCATTCCGCCGGGCTCTCTGTTCTCCGTTCTCCGTCTCTGTTCTACGGGCTTCTCTCCATCTTGTTTGTTTGTTGCTTCATGCCTTTGCTTTATTGATTTTCTTCTCCTTTTTTTGTTTTTGGTTTCACTTCTATTTCCATTCCGCCATTTTTTGTGTGTCTGCTGGTGCGGCTGTTCCTTTATTTGTTTGTTTGTTTGCCTGTGTTTGTTTGCGGCCAGCCGGTCGGCCAGTGTTACAATGCAACAGACGACAGCCGGCCGGCTGGCCATTACAATTCCAGGCCGTTGTCCAGTGTCCTCTGTCCCCAGTCCCCCTGACCACTAGGTTTTTCCATGGCTTTTCCCTCTGACTCCGGCGACCCTTTTGTTTTGCCAGCCGAGATTCCCATGCAGTCGCTGTGGCCCAGGCCCAGGCCCTTTGCATTCTATTGATTTTTTGCAGCCGCCAGAGACGCCGTAAAAAGTCATTAGCGAAAAGGGGGTATCCAGAGGGGGTTAGCCAGAGTTCCCAGGCTTACAGCTTCCCCCGGTCCTCGTCGAGTGCATAATGGCACAATTTAAATACGGCTGCGGAGCGGAGAGCAGAGCGGATCTGCCATGTGAATGAACCGTGAACTATGACCGGCTGTGGCAGCTTCTGGTCTGCTCAGTGCTCAGTGCTTAAAGTCCTTGGCTTGGCTTTCATAAACCAGATATGGAGAGCAGGGATTGCAGTTGGACCTAACTGAGGGAATGCATTTTTACAACAAAATAAAGCCATATATTTTTAAGGGTCGCCTAAATGCCAGGAAAGGCTAAAACCTAAAGCGGTTGCTTTTTATATGTTTAGGAAATTAAAGATAATAGTTCAGGGGATTTTATTTATTTTAGGTATTAGTAAAAGCCTTTAAAATTATAATAAAACATTTTATAGAGCTAAAACATTGACACATTGCATTTATATTTTCTCCTGCCTACTTTCGGGTTTTATTTTGTTAACTTTTATTCCTAAAAATATTGGGTTTAGAGTTATTATTAGTAAAAAAAATAGTTTAACCCCTGTTTCCTATAAATTTTCCCTTTATTTACCTTTAACAAGTCCCCACTGCGGACATAAAAATGTAACCTACTTAGGGGCTGCATCTGGGAGCTCCATAAAAATGGTCATCCCTCTGCTGGTCACAAGCTGTTTCAGCAGGTCGCACATGTTTTCTATTTACCCACGCAAAACAATAAGCTAAAAGCCATTTGATTTTGATTTATTGACGCACGTACTCCCGTGCGGTGGGGAACTGAGAGGGGTTAGAAGAGAAATGGGGCATGCAACAAGCGAAACAGACTGCCAGACATGATAGAAATCGATGGCATAATGATTATCTATTAAAATAAATCACGTATTTGGCAGACGGCGGCAGACGGTGGCAACTTGAGGAGACCCGGACTGGACCCGGATCCGGCCAAGCGCTGAAGTCTATAAATTGCACTTGTCTTGGCCCTTTTTGCCTCTCCTCAGCACACATGGCGGCAGGGACGGAGTCAGAGCCCCTGATGCATTCCGCCGGCACAAATTGTCACAGACAGAGCCGAGCCAAAGCCCAAGCAGACAACGTAAAGTGTAATATAAATAAATCGAAGCTGACTTCAAGTGTTTAAGCCGTTGGCAAAGGCAAAGGCAGAGACAACGCCGGGTGGCAAGTTCAAAGGGAATGGCGATGAAATCGGAGGAGAAGCCGCTTACAAAGGCAGGCTGGCTCGCAGCAGTATTCCCACTTTGATGCAATCATGCCTCCTTTTTTGATTGCGTCGCAGACACAGTTTGCTCAGGCATTAGAGATCCATTTAAATGGGTAATAGAAGGAGGTTCTTTAAGGTCAATTTTTGGGGGAATTTTTATATGAAATTAATGTAGTTTTGGCCTTCTGGCTGGACTTATCTTTAAAGATTATTTGGGATTATTTAATTTTAATTTTTTCTTTGATATTGACTTGATATTTACTTGTTAAAAGTACTTATTATATTTTGGTCTTATTTTTTTAGGAATTATTCCAAATAATTTCAAATAAGAAGTGGAATAAATTGTTAGTTAATGATCTCTTTGAATTAAAATTATTTATTATTGCATTTATTATCTATTTGTCTTACAATACGTACTACGAGATTATTGTTCTTTAAATTATGTATTCAGTAAGTATATTAAATAGTTAAATAATATAGTACAAAGATTTCTAGACTAAGCTTCTTAATTTCAATTTCAATTTCAATTTTATTTTATTATGTGTTCCTAACGCTATATGTAAATAAAAACTTTATTTCTATTTTATTTATTAAGCCTCAAATATACAATTAAGTGCTTTAGTTTTCCAAAACTCGTCATGCAATTCCTTGCTGCTCGGCCTAAGCTGCTTAGGCTTGCAATTTTGATTTTTTGCTGCCGCACTTTAAACTAATTGCCAGCAATTTAGCAAACGTTGGCAGTGCAATGCGGCGTATGCGTAATATTTATGTCCCTCGCAGCCCCTCTCATCTCCCTGGCCCCGTGTGTGTATGTGTGTGAGTGGGGCTTTCTCCTTTTGTTTGCCTGTGTTGGTATGCCCAGTGCGCACATTTGCCGCATAATTGCCAAGTCATGATTTTTTACACACCAAGAAGACCGAAGCGGAGACAGAGAGAAATACAACAAGTAACGAAGGAAATAAACGAAGCATTTTCAGCCACATTTCCAGCAGCAGAATTTCCCCCTCTCCCAGCGACTCCCGACTCCTGACTCCTGACTGGTCCGCATCCATCCATTCTCCGACGGCTGCCATTGTCTGTTCCAGCAGTTTGCCGATGATATTCGCACTGGGCATAATTTCCATGTTGCTTAAGCGGCATTTTGTTGTTACTGCTGTGTTGCTGCTCCCCATCTTCCGCCGCACTTTATTCTCTTTACTTTCTTTACGTTTTTTTTTTGTTGTTTTCCTTTTTTTTGTCGTTGTCCTCACACCCCTGCCCTGCCCCGCTGTCATTCCCTTTCCGGCTCTCTGCTTTATCGTTATTGACAGTTTTATACGTCTCTTTTTTTATCTCCTTCGTATCAAGTTGCCGGTTCCTGTCCCTTTTGCATAGTTTCAAGTTTCGGCAAATATCGTTTGGTTCGTGCCGCAGTTTTGCGAGTTTCTTTTTTTGTACTTAGTAGATCGTAAAATGGAGGGGTATATTGGTTATCGGATAATGGAGGAACTTTATTTTTAGCTAGAGGAGCTAAAGATTAGGTTTATCTATTATACATGAAGCTTAAGTTAATATCGATATTTTAATGGTGATTTTTGGTGTAAGGTATCGATAAGTAATTTGTTATATTGATTATAATCATTATAATTAGTTTTAATAAGTTATTATTATAGTTTTTATTATTCTTGATTAATAGTTCTTTTACAATTATATTGCATTTTGGCATTAAAGCTCAATTATGTCCAGAAAAAGTTCGATTTGTTTTAATTTTATTTTAATCGATTACTATTAGCATCCCCGATGTTTCCGATAACATATCGAGCCCCTAATCGATAGCTTTTATTACGTTTTTCTTCTCAATTTCGTATATAATCAAATCGTTTTCAACTCCTGATGATCTTTTATAAATACTGCTCATCCAGTACAGGGTATCTCATCGTTCTAACTATCGTTTCTGCTTATTGTTTACTTTTTTTTGTCCCATTTTTTTTTACAATGTCCAGAAGTTTACCTTGGGGAGTCGTCTGGCTTTTGGGAGATCCTGTCATGGCTGGCCACAGGCAAAGTTAATGTAATGCCATCCGGGGCAATACAATGAGTTTCGGGGTGAGAGGGCACACGTACATTCATACATAGAAGGACTCACATACACGCGTGTTTTAGCATATTTTTGTCATATTTTGCATCCACGAGATACTCGCACCCAGATACTCGCTAGGATACTCAGGCGCTGGCGCTGCTGGGCTTCAGTTTCAGCTGCAGCAGACTCAACTTCAGATGAGGATGTCAGCACTTCAGTGGCAACTTATGGCGCTCCAATTTCGCGCTGATGCATAATTTTTTCGCCTTCATCTTCTCGCATAAAAATGCGCTCAAAGGGGCGCAAAAGCCGAAACCCGGAAAAGGGGGAAAAACTATAGGGAGCGAAGCCAGCAACGCAGGAGCTCTCTATTTGGGGGAGATTTACTTTGTGCACTAGGAAAAATAATATTTGTGTACCTTTGGATTTTTTTTTTACTGATTAATTTAATTTAATAATTTTATTATATTTTTAATTCATGTTCCAATCATTATTTTTACATAAAGTGTAAGTTATTCAGTTTCTGCTTTCTTAAGCCTGTATAAATAGCTTTTTCTTATTAATAATATAATTTTGGATCTTGCTAAATAAATAGAGACCTAATAAGAAGAGATTTTTAATATTTAGAGACCCACTTTTTTAAATAAAATAATTAATAAACGAATGTTTAACTCTAGATTAGAAGATAAGCCTTTGCTATGATGGTTTATGTAAAATATCATTGTATTAAGCTTGTCTTTGGTTTGTTTAGCATTCTTATTAATTTACTTTCCTAATTAATCGCTTAAACTTACCTAAATTTTGTAATATTTTTTTCCGAGTGTCACTGGTTCTGTTGTTTCTCGGCTCTGGGGAGCTCCGCCAACCAAGTGGTTCAGCTGGGCTGGATGGGTGTGCGCTTTGTGGCGCTGACTTGACATGATTAATATCCTCGCTGACATGCGGATCGCAGTTGACTGACTGACTGTCGTCAAGTGAAATCAAAAGCAAAGGCAGAGCAGCCACAGCCAGCAGCTTTAAAATATACTATATATTTGCATGAAAAGGAGGTCTCTCGCACAAAGCATGCCAAAGTTCAGGGAACTCGCAAAAAATGAAAAAAAAATACATACAAACTCATACATATAAAATCCGCAATATTTTATTTGTTTTTTAGGCAAGGCACGACGAGGGGCATTAAAATCCCTGGCCGCATAAATCTCTGACATCGCATTCGAAATTCTAATTTCCGTGGCGCGTAATACGGAAAATAAACAAACAAAACAAGAGTAAAAACAAAAGCATCAGCAACAGCAGCAGCAGTAGCAGTAGCAGCAGCAATAATAACAACAAAGTTGAGCCCGAAACCATTAACATTTTGCAGCTTCAATCACAGCGGCAGCGGCGAGTGTGCCAGGAAGAAATTAAATAACTGAAACAAACAGCAGCGGAGGGGCAGAGGCAAAAGCAAAAACGAAAACGAAGAGCAACTGCCAGTAATAACAAACAAATCAAGCGAAATTCGGCATTTAAAATCCAGACATAAAAAATGTAATGGAAAGCATTAGTGCTCATAAAAAATGGATTTACACAGCCTTTTTAAGGCCATCCTGATCCTGTATGTCATACGAGGTGAGTATTTGCCAGGCTCGCTAACTTGCTTTTTCGTTATTTGCATTTCTCGTTGCCATAAAACACATTTGGCTATTTTTCACATTCTAGTTAACTAATGGAATTGGTTTTGGATGGGGGAAAATATATCAGGGAAATTGTTTAGATAACTTAAATAATTATTTAGTTTACATTTTAAGTAAAGAATATTGAATTTCTTTGATAAATGGGAAATGAGTTATATGAAATCATATTCTTAAGGTGCCTAAAAGTATGCTATTTATTTTGAATGCAATTTAAGAAGGATAAACGCATAGTTTTAGATATTTTAAGCAGTATTTTTAATACAAAATAGGTTCCTGCCGTAACATAAAAATAAAACATAAAACATAGTCTCGGGAAGCCACAGATTTGAAATTATTTTTTTTTAAATTTTTTGTAAAATTTAAAAAGTATTTTTAGCACAAAAAAGTTCCTAAAATTACGAAAAATTACTTTAAAATAATTATTATTCAAAGAAAAATTTGTAATAATTTGTATTCGTATCGAATTGTCAAATATTAGAAATTCTTTTTCTAGAATGCCTAAAAGTGTGCTATAAAATAGTTTATTAAAAGCAGAAAAAGCTATATTTTACAGCATAGTTTAAGACAGTTTATAAAGAGATTTTAAATAAGCATTTAAGACAGTAATAAATTCTTTGCTCTAAATCTACCTAAATTCCTCCAAATTAAATCAAATTAAGACCCATTCAATTTCTTAAAAAAGTAAAGCCTTAAGCAGTCCCATCAAATCCTAATCGACAGCATTGATCCAATTCGAATTGAATGGCACTTGCTAATGGAAGGCCACACGGTATGCATTACCACGACCCCCCTCACCGCGCTTTTCCAAGTAGGCAATTAAATTTGCAACATAAGCCCAAGGAACCAGAGGGGGGTTGGGGAAACGGAGGAAAACTCGGGAAATTGAAAAGCGAAAAGCATTTCAATTAACGCAACCCCAAGCACATACACATACACACATCCGAACATCGCCGTTAATGAGCGACCGCCGACTCAACTTTCGCGAGTAGACAAAAGGCGGGCGAAGTTGCCGAGTTCCGCGGAGTTTGTGCCATAAAACTGAATTATTGAAAGGCACACGTTTCACTTTTGTTTTTGTTTCTGTTTGTGTTGCGTTGCGTTGCGTTTTGCGTGGCGTTCAAAGAAACGGAGTCAACAGCGCACAAACTTTGCATGCCCAGACAGCAAAGGACGCACGTCAGCCGCAGGAGCAGGAGCCGGAGCAGGAGCCGGAGCAGGAGCACCAGGAGCGGCATTTATAAAACTTTCTGCCGCTGGCATGGCTCGACACTTCAAGGCACACACAGACAAAAGGTGGTGTCGCACACACACACTCCCTGGATCAAATGTTAATTGCAGTTTTCGAGCCATAATTAGAGATCCTCATTGTCTAATGTGTCATGGCATTTAGCAACCGAATACGTCTGCAGCCACAGCGCCGCTGAAAGGCGACGGCAGCGACTAGCCCCGGCTTAACAAATGCACAACTAGCTAAGTCAAAAGAAGTTCGCAGGATGTAGCTGCACTGGGAGAAAAATAGGGAGTTTTAAAGGTTCTTGAAAGCTGGAGATCGTAAACCTTGAGAAGAATAAAATATGTCAGAAGGAAACTCCTGGTAGGAATTTAAGAAGATTTAATTATATTTTTATTATAATTTATTTATTTTATAATAATAAAAATCATTCAGTTTCTTTACTTAATAAAATATTTGTAAGACCCCTAGACTCCTTTTTTTCCCTGCAACCACAAATACTCAGGTACGTAGTGGGTCCTTGCGGGTTTATAAAGAAACCAGCGGCGCCATCGTCGCATAGACAGGGCCAGAATCCCCTGGATTTTCGCAAGATACCTTCTCCCAGATTGCGTGGCTTCCCGCAAAGTCCGCTCCTGTGAGCTGTGGCTGTGGCTCCTGTTTATGCTCCTGCTGCAACACATCCCCCTCGGCCGCCGCTTCACACCAAGTTCAACAACACGCCCTCGAAATGTGAATGACCTCGAATGTCACGTTTGCTAAGCGCATGAAAGGAGTGGCCAGTGGGTGGAACTCAGTTCGGGGGGCTTCCTTCTCCTGGCAGTTCGTCAGCGGGTGGGCCAAGATTATGCAGCTTCTGGCTCCTGACTGCCGACTGCTATTTTATGAAACAAAAACAAGCTCGAAGAAGCAAAGCAAAAGGCAGGCAGAGGCGGAGGCGGGCTTTTGTGAGGACCTGGCAACATTGTCCATGGAGGAGCAGGCTCTGAGAGCTGGCAGGATCCCGGGCTTAAGTCCAAAGCATGCGGAGCATAATCAGCTTCATCATCAGCAACAGCAGCAGCAGCAGAAAGAAAGGCCTTTACTGTCACAGTCAGCAGCAACATCAGCCCGTAGCTTAGTCCTGGCTGGAGTACAAAGCGCCAGGAAAGGGACGATGACGATGACGATGACGAGTAGATATGGACACTGCACTGACACCGGCGCACAGTCACAGTCGTTGATCTTTTGCTGATAACTTTGGCTTTCTGCGAGCAAGAAGGAAGTGTCGCCGGCACAAAGGCAGAATAAATATCCCCGAAACCGAAACAGCCCAGCAGCTTAATTATTTCCCCATGAAAACTGCATCTGCAGAGAGGGGAACTTGGCATAATGAGATTGCCCCGTACCAGATACCATTCTTTGGGTCTTGAAACGTTTCGAGCTTTCAATTTGAGCAATTTTCCTGGTTTTCAGCTTGTTTAGTCAAAGCCTAAGAGGCAGGCAGGCAGGCAGGCGGTGGAGTCAAGTAGGGTACGTGCTCTGACCTAAGCAAATACACTTTACACTCAGGACCTCTAGCACACACTCCGCATCCGGATCCGCTGAGGATTCCGCTTTGTTGCTCAGTCACAGACAGACAGACAGATGGAGATTTCGCTTCGACATCGCATTAGTCGGGGCTTTTAAGCAGAAAAATGCGTGCACTTGAGGGTCGGCCCAACCCCCCGGCCCAAGAATGTCCTGAAATGCTTGTTTCCCCTGCCAGGGCATCACTCATCCGCCCGTGTTGCCGAGCCTCTTCGGGCGCTACTTTAAATATTAAACGCTGCCTACTTTTGGGCTGCCTGAATCAAATTTTGCCATTTTCGCATTTTTTGCTATTTCAGGAGATTTTAAAACTCATAATAATTTGCAGGAAAAACTAAAAGTTTTCCTAAATATATTATATTTTAAAGAAGTGCCTTTGTAATAATTATTTCTTAGTAAAGAGGTTAAAAAAAATTCTAAAAAATCCTTTTAAACCAAACTCTCAATACTTAAGCATCATTTTATAAAATATTTCCAAAAATTGAGAGACCAAATTCCATTACTTAATCCCTTGCCAAAGCGCAAGGAAATGCCTTCAAATTTTAAAAGCAGCTCCCAAAAAAATAAAACCCAAGCGAAAGTGAAAATGGGAGCACGTCTCCGCATACATTTGTATTTGTCAAGCCATTTCCCTCGCGACACAACAACACGAAGCCAAACAGGACAGGAGCCAGAGCCCAGGAGCCCAAGAGCCCAGGATATAGATATATAGCAATATAGACAGCCAAGACAAGTCCCCTGCTCTCACGGCATATGCAAATCAGCTTTAATGCTACAGCTCCTTGTTGTTCAGCGTCTTTTTTCCTTTTCGTCGCTCTCGCGAAATTGCGTTTTCATTTAAATGGCGTGCAGGAAAAGTTTTCCTGATTTAGTGTGCGCTTTGAAGCTGGAAAACTGGCAAGAGCTGGCGAGCTGGCAACTGGCAACTGGCGACTGGCAACTTCATTATTATTTGCAGACACTTTTCGAAAAAGATTTTTCCGCTCGCTTTGTCGCTGAGAAGTAAGCGTAATGTGGAATTGAAGTCGCCCTTCCATTTGATGCCTTTTCTCTGCTTTTCCGTTTCCACTGCGATTTTCTTCTTAATTAAGCAGGGGTTGTACTTGAAGAAATCCAAGCCTGAATTAAAGAAAATTGGGATATTAGGTAAAGGAGATTTTACTAATTGGGCTTAGTGTTTCCCAAAAGGGCAAATAATTTTTAGAAAATGTTAAACGTAAGGCAGCTTAAATATTTATTTTCAAATATTTTTTTACAATTTCTGGGACATTCTTCTGATAGTTTCTCGCCGTGCATCCTGGTGCCTCAACTGAATCTTTCTCCGCTCTCACTCATTTGCATTTTGTCTGCTTGTCAACGCTCCTCCATTTGCTGCTCCTGCTCCTCCTTCTTTTCAACAGCTTTTCCCCGTTCCACCTCACCATTACCCATCATCTCCTTCGGCGGACTCCATTCATTTCCGTTCTTTGGCTGCTCAGCTCTTCCACGGCAATTTTTAATGATCCGTGATAATGATGCAGTCTGCCGCTGGCATCGCTAGTTTCATTTAGTTTTTTCCTTGGCGCTTAATTGATTTTAGCCAGAGGGGGGAGAGAGCACTGTGCCCGACACTTGCATTAATAAGCCGCAGCTGTCCAGGAGGAATCTCCAGCGGATTGACAGCGCTCGGACAAATGAGGAGTGCTCCATCTCGGCGCGAGAGAGCAGAGACATGGCCATTGTCCAGCCGTTGAAATGTGGGACACTCCGATGACAGTTGGCACCTGGGGCTGAGCTGGGGGGTTGGGAAACTCCTCTAATTAGCTGCAACTTGTCTCGGGCCTAAGACAAAGTTTTAATTGAAATCCTACCTGCAAATCTCACCCACACACACACATGGCGAGTGGATTGAAAGGCTGGTAGGGGGAAAGGCAGGAAAAAGGCTCTTCGGATGGATAATTAAATTTTCATTAGACCGTGTCTGGCGGATAGAGAAGTTCTCCTTCTCCTTCGCTCGGCCGAAACTTTATCTTAAGTGACTTAAAAACTAAAACTGCAAATTTAATGCGCTCCCCCGTCGTCATGTGGCAGCAGCAACTGAAAACTTGCGGCAAACACTTTTTACTTTCCGCAAACATTTTGCTTTTTTTTTTTTTTTGTATTTTCCTATCCCCATTTTGCTCCTTTTGCGGCGCATTTCCTTTGGGCATTGCAGTTGACAGCGTGTTGCCAGGCAAAGCAAAGGAGGAGGAGGAAAGCCGGCGGGCGGGCAAGGCAGGAGCAACCGCAACGAAAGTGGCACAAAGTTTGCTACACTTTGGGGCCTGGCTTCCCAT
The DNA here is from genome assembly GCA_008042535.1 of Drosophila tani. Taxonomy (NCBI): domain Eukaryota; kingdom Metazoa; phylum Arthropoda; class Insecta; order Diptera; family Drosophilidae; genus Drosophila; species Drosophila tani. Next base: position 82,912 of record VNJO01001725.1, on the reverse strand, counting down.
GTTGCAAGTTGCAACCAGGAGCGGCAGCAGCTCCACTGTCGTCGTCGTTATCTGCCGCCTAATGCCTTTTTGACAAAACAATTTTTCATATTATTGCTCGACTGCGGCGCTGCTGGGGTTGAAAATTGCTTACAAATTTAGTGTTGCATACTTTGCGGCTGCTGTGTTGTCGAGAGTGCCACAAGGAGAGCGAGAGATCGTTGCCAAGTCCAGGTCCTGTGGCCAGGACAACTGCCAAAAACGGGATTCCTTCGTCCGAAAGCAAGTGATAGAAATATCTCTCCAAAGAAAACCAACATTCGCCACAAAACCTTTACACTTGGGCAAAATAAAAGGGTTAATTTTTGATTGGATAATTTTGGATGGATTTTTAAATGATTTTAGGGAATCCAAATATTTGTTTAATATTGTATACACTTTTGGACGAATTTGTAAATGATTTAGAAATTTTAACACTTATTCTTGGGAATTTATATTATTTATATTGCATTGCATATTTTTGGAAAGATTTTAGAATGATTTGAGAAATTTTAATACTTTTCCTTGGGTATGTATTTATTGATTTATTTTATTCTAACAACGATACCAAATACAATATCTTAAACAAGTTCTCTTGCCAAGAAAGACATATTTTGTTAAATAAAATACATTGCTTATGTGTTATCTGGAGTTTTCAAACCACCAGAGAATTGAAAATGCTGGGGATTAAAAATCCTTATAGCTCCAAGAAGCGTAACTGCAATATATTATTAATATTCCGACAAAATAAATAAGATATCGCAATAAGGAACATTTATAAATATATTATTTAAGTACATATATTACTAGAAAAATATTTTAAGGCAAACCTGCTCCTAATTTAAGCTTAAATTTATGTAAATCCAAAATCGCAAAAAAATCTCTCATTCCAAGACACTTTTTCCAGGCCGAAACTTTCTAAATTTCAAGTGTATTCAAAGGATCTCCCTTTGCCTAAATTATTCATGTGTCATAGTCAGCTTCACCCGCTGCACATGAATTTCTGGTTATTTTCTGGACAGGAGACAACGCCTTAACGTAACAGCACCAGCACAAGCACCAGCAGCACTCTCCCAGGCTGCTGTCCTGTCCTCCTTGGCTCCGAATGAATAATAAATATGACATAAAAGCCGCATCAAAGGCAATTTTAAAGTAGGGCCCCCCGAAAATTATGCAATGCTCAGCGGCTGGTGAAGCAATTAGAGGCGGCTTTTGTGGCCGGCGACCACACCAATGGCAATGGCCGGTGCCTGGTGGCAGGTGAAAAGCAATTGTCTCCGCAGAGGAGCAGCCTTTGTTGCGGGCCAGCGGCACTCACGAGGCCTCATTAAAATTTAGGCCAAGCTCCCCTCAGAAAGCCGCTGGCCAGGACTCTCGCTACTTAATTTCGACAGAGAAAAGTTTCCTGGTCTAACAAAAATTGAAATTAACTTTGGCCAACCAGGACACACTCACACACACACACACAAAGAGAGCAGCCACTCGCCGCCTTCATTTAATTAAAATTTAAATTTCCCCCGAATTTTCACCGAATTTTCTCCGTTCTCTCTTTTGCAGCCGAGACCAGCCAGATTGTGAATGGACTGGATCTGCAGGGACCGATATTCCTACACGAGCCACCGCACCGCGTCGAGTTCTCCAACAATTCGGGCGGACTCATAGAATGCTCGGGTCACGGCAGTCCGCCGCCGGAGGTGAGAACTTCCTTGCCCAGGACTTCTTTTGCGCTTCCTTCTTCCTTTCGCCACTGCCGCCGCCATTTAATATTGCTGTTTAATTATGCATGGAGCTGTGCGGCATTTGGCTCTGCTCATTTCCAAGTTAATTGACTGGCCAACAAACAAATGCTAAACGCTTGCACTTGGAGAAATTCCAAAAAAAATATTTCTTTTTTATTTTGTAGCTTAAAAATGTTATATTTATTTATTTCATTAAATTTATTACATGAAAACCCTGAATATATCTTCTAAAAACTCCCTTTTCTCCTCTTAAAAATTCTTTAAAAATTTTATATTTTGGTTCCAAACTTCCTATACTGCTCCCCATAGCCCTTTTTCAAAGTGCCCTTTCTCATGCTCCTTTCCCCTTTATCCAACCAGGTGGAATGGACACCCATACCGCCGCAGCAGGACATGGTGTTCCAGCTCTCCAACGGCAGCATGATGTTCTATCCCTTTACGGCGGAGAAGTATCGCCACGAGGTGCACGCCACCGTCTACAGGTGAGCTCTAAGGATATGAGGACCCGATTCGATCGATGGTTAATCCTTTGTCCTTGTTGTTTTTCCGGCAGATGCAAAATTCGCAATTTGGTGGGCACCGTTCTGAGTCGCGAGGTTCACGTGCGCGGGGGTAAGTTGAAATAAATTTTAATTAATTTACGTAAAACATTGGCTAGAGGCGGGAGAGAAACTCGGCGAATTTATGGCCACCAAGTTGATTTGTGCTGACGAAGTGAGTTTGGCTTTCGACGGTTGTTGTTGCGGTTTGTTGGAAACTTTGGCCTAATTGGAAAGTTTTTCGCGCTGCCCGGAGCCGCCCATTTTTCGCCCATTCGCCCAATCCCAATCCCGTTACCGATCCCAGTTCCACTCCCAATCCGCCCAAAACTGAAGCCTAAAAGCAGGCAACGCAAGTTTTAATTACTATTGCTGGCGGCGAATGCTGTCGGCCAGGCGCCTCGACGCTCCTTTCCCGTTCGCTTGCCATATTATCCCCTGCATCCTCTTTAGCCAGCCCCCTTCATCCCCTTCACTGCCACGCAAACCAAGCGAAAAAAAAAAATGGTTTGCTCGGCGCTAATTTGGCGCCTCCGTGTGTGAGAATTGACTGCGAGGGGAATACCCTGATTATAAATGGAGTACTTGAAGTTTCACATGTTTTGGGGAAGGATTTTAAAAGGAAAATAGGTAATAACTATAAAGGAATAATATATTTATTAGGAATATAGGTAAAAAAGTTTAATTTAAAAAGATAAAGTTTTAAGAATAACTAATATAATAAATAATAAAAATATATATTAAAGGTTTCCCGATTTCAACTTTAAATATAAGTAATGGTAAAAGAAAGATCTTTATTGCATAATTTTACGTACTTTTTCTGACGATTTTAAATAAAATAATTTTTTAATTATTAAAATTAATTAAGAGATTAAGAGATTCACAATTTTGTTAAAAGTTTTCTTTTTATAGTTTAGTTCAGGGAAAAGTTTCTCTCTTGTCCCTGTTTACGTTTAAAAATTCTTTCTCAAGGGCTTTTACTTCTAAAATTCACAAATTTAAATTATAACATTATAAAATATAGTGTACGTACCATTTCAGCACAGAAAACTCCCTAACAAATATCAATATTCAAGCCCGCAGGCAAGAGCATTGAATATTCATTTTGTATTCTCCGAAACAACGAAACTAACTCTAACGCGACCGAAAAAAAAACTTTCTCATCCTTCGCTAAACTGCATTAATGAACTCAAACTCAAACTCAAACTGAAACCGAAACTGAAACTCGGCCATTGCCTGTCTGCGGGGCAATCATTTTGATTGCCATCACATGTCGCATAGATTTTGCGGCTCATTGGGCTTCTACTTCCAGTTCCACATCCAGTTGGCCGAAAGACGGCAGCTGAGAAACAACAATTAGCAATGACCATAAAAGATATGCCATATAAATGGGTTTTGGCCTTTTTGTCTGAGACCAAAGGCTAATCCTCAAAGGGTCCACTTGAGTTTTTGGGGTTGCCGTTTAATTAACAGGCCGAGCGGAAAAAAGGGGAGACCACGAGAAGTCAGTTCAAAGCAAAACAAATAGCACAAAGTCGCAACCGCAAAGATCTAAGATACAGAGTCCGACTCACGCATACACATGTAGGGCACTGGGAGAAAGTTTAGCTAGGAAAATATAAAAAATATAAGAAAAGATAAACTTTTCTTACTTTTAAAAGAGTTTTTTGGCCGGCAATAGACCTTTACTTTAAAAAGAAAAATATTATCTAGATCATTAGGTTTTTTTTTCCTATATTCCCTAATTTTATTCACAGTGTATGTGGCCCTGCCATGCGTAGCTTTTTGTCCATGCCTTCTGCCATGCAAAGTTCCAACGTCCGGCGGCCATTTTTCAGCAGCTAACTCAACGTTACGTATACGCCATGTCCGCCGGCTTATTTTATTTGCGGTCTCCCCTCGTCCACCTCCGCCCTCTCGGCCCTTCCTCTTTGTTTTCCGCTTCGTTTTTATGTGCGCCAGAAATTGTTTTTTCCCGGAGTCCCCCGAAATTTGTAGAAGGAGAGCTTTCCGCTTGAACAATTTGACAGCGCGTAGATTTGGCGCAAAACGTTTTGCCTAATTTGCAAAAGTTCCCTGCGAGAGAATCAGCGATCTCTGCTGGCCAGTAATTCTGTTGCTAATGTGAGCGTTTTGGGTCAGAGTTGGAGTCGTAGTCGTCGCCGTCGTCGTCTCCTTTAATTGGCAGCGCTTAGTTTGATGCGGGGAACTGGAACTTGGGGGAACTTAGGGACTTAGAACTTAGGAGGAGTCACAGGACTCGGGGCCTTGGTTAAGTGCGCGTAATTAGCGCAACTTTGCTGCAGAGAAAAAACCCTTGACAAATTCTCCCCCATATATATTCAAGTCAAGCTTAAACGCAATTGCTGGCATTTGGTTTTGTCAGGCCACAGGACATTCGCTACTCGCCGCTCTCCCTTTGCTCCTTTGCTGAGCGAAACTTCTGCTGACAGTGATGAATGATGCTAGGAGCCACAAAGTTGCCTCAGCAGCCACGACTTTTCAGCGCTGACTTTTCCTGCACTTTTGCATTTCATCACACACACATATATACATGCTCATACTCCCGACCAAAGATAGGTATCCTGTGCATATAGAAAAGTCCTTGGCACATCCTTGCAAGACTCGGCGCAAAGTTTGTGATTGAGCTAGAAAAGTTTGCGAGTCTGCCGCTGGCTGCTTGTGTATGAAACCTGCGTAATTTGTTTCTAATTAGTTGAATGCACATTGTTGAGGATGCTCCAACTAAGTCCTGTTCCCCTTTCACCCTTTCTTCATTCTTCCCTCGTCTTTCTCCCCAGAAAACCTGCAAAACCTGCAACAGGATGCTTAGTTGAGGGAGTTTTGCATACGAAACTGCTCATTTGCCATGGCAACCACAGAGAAAAAGTATCTTGAGTGCATCCAAGTTGATCGTAGCTCGTATGATTTGGTCTGTGGGATATCCTTAAGGCTTTAAGATACTTGAATCATATTTTATGATGTCTAGGATGAGCAGAAATGAACTTAAATTGGTATCTCAAGGTTTTTCTTGTGAGTTATAGATATTCTTTCATTTCTTAAGTTTGTTAAAGCAAAGGAAAAATCTTGAAAAATTATATTAAGCTAAGTAAATAGTGAAATTCCGGATATAACAATTTATTTGATTTGTTATGCTTTGTTATACTTTTTAATGGCATATTTATCAACTTTTTCCGAAATTTCAATCCGTAACATATTTATATACCCAATAAAATATCTAAAATAATCCACTTGTGCAATCACAGTCACTGCAAATGATAATTTAATAGACACAATGCCAGCCACCCAAAAAAAATAGGAATGTAAACATTCCGGCGACGGGCAGAAATCCGCACAATAACTGCAAATCAGCGAAGACTGGCGTACCAAAAGCATCTTTCCGGCACGCACATCATAAGCATAAATTTCCCACCCCCCCAAGACCCGCTCGGAAAATGCAGGAAAAACTTTCGCCACACACAAAACAAAACGGAAATGAATTTCCGCATAAAATCCGAGTGCAGCGAATGTCTCCCGTTCGCTTTTTGCACTTACTTTGTGCGGCGACTATAAACTTAGCTTTCATACTTACTTTCCTGCCCAGCTGTCCTGTTCCTGTCCTGTCTGAAAATCCCCTCCTATTCCTCCCTTTTCCAGCACACAACATTGTTGGCTGCCGCCTCCAACCCGGGGCTGTCCTTCAGTTTGGAAATTTCCATGCAAAATGCAACATGAAAGGCGAAAAAAACTTTTCCCCTAGCTAAAAATAGAAACGAGAGTCTGTGCACCAGAAAAATAGAAGAAAAAAATAAAAATAAAGAAGAGAAAAAATTCGGGGAGACCGGCAATACAAATAATGAAGATACAAAAACAAAATTGTGCTAAACTATAGAGCGCGGCGGCGGCGGCCAGAGGAATTATAATAAAATGTTGTCACAAAGTTTTTCAGTCACCAGCACCAGCAGCAGCAACAACAACAACAACAAGTGCAGTCATAGAGCTGAAAACAAACAATAACAACAACTTTTCAAATTAAACTTTTATCCAATTTTAGCATATTAAAGTTGGCAAACAAATGCCGAAACCAGAAAAAGCCAAGCGTGAGCTGAATTCCGTAATTCGAAAGAGCAAGTTGAGACAAGTTTTTCGGTTAGGATTTTCCGTGGTCTCTGGTGGCCTGCGGGTCTTGGACCTAATCTATTTACGATTAGCCCTCGATGGGGCATATCCGATGAGGTCCAAACAATAGAACGCACTTTACGCACACGCCGCGCTCAAAATTGCCTTTGTCCGTCTTAATTAATTTGCCAACTGCCAGTGGCAGCAACTAGACCTGAGCGGTGCTTTTAACAGATACAAAGCCATTTTAAGCTCGCACAGTGGTTTTGAGGGATGAGAAAAGGTTATTTTAAATATTTATTTCAACTTAAGTTGTGCAAAAAAATTTAGTTTCTTATTTAATTTGTCACTTCATATTTTTAAATCCAAGATTAAATTAAAAAAACAAATTTAAAATGCTTTAAAATACCTTTAAGATTTTTAAATAAGATTTTCTAAATTTCATGTTAATATTTCTCCTTGAAATTTAATTTTAAAAAATTATAATAATTATAATTTATTTATTCACTTCTCTTTCTCAACCCCTGGAACCACTGTACCTCGCAGCCTCACTTCAGTCATTGTTAGGATCCTTGTCAGTCTTAATTTCGCGCTGAGCGCTTGCCATTGGACGGGGACAGCGAAAAAATCTTTAACTCAAATTGCCAAATCCAATTTTTTAACGGCCATGTCTCCCGTTTCCCCTAGCCTTTTCCGCCCCCGGAGCAACCTTTGTCCTTCGTCCTTCTGGCTGACAAACGGCCACACTTTTGTAAAGTGTCACAATGTGTTGGACATGTTAGGACAACGGGGGCCTTCCGGGTTACGAAGGCTGCCGGAACTTAATGTGCCGCATATTTCGCCTGTCGCTGCCAAGCGGATCCCTTTTTTTATGTGGTCCTGCCGCCACATTAAAAATTAAAAGACCCCCAAAAAAGGAGCACACAATACAGGAGTCAAATGCGAGGGAGGACCTTTAGCTAATAAAAACAAACTGGCCTTGGGAGGAGGGGGCGACGACGTAACATAATTGTTTCGCCGCCCACGCTGCGTATGCGCAATATTTGTAGTCCTAAAAAGCCAAAGCAATTTGCATAAAATATATGTGCTTTTTAATTCGTTACAGTCGTCAACCAGAAGTACACGGTGCAGGTGCACGACGAATACGTGATGACGGGCAACACGGCGGTGCTGAAGTGTCAGGTAAGCGCCAGCGTAAGCGTAAGCGAGTTTCGCCACATCCGCATCCGCCGCATCCACATTCATATCCTCCTCATCCTTCAGCCACCGCTGAAACCGCTGACGGCGAGATTAGTCTAGTGAAAGTAGAGACGGTGGACGGAGGGAGAGTCCTGGTGAATTGCAGCCGGACCGCAAAATTCACTTAGCGCGCACAAATCTCATTTCATTTCTCCCTGGGAAAATGTTTATCAAATTTGCTTATGGTCCGCTGACTGAGACAGCTCCTGAATGCTTTAGAGATGCTTGAAAAAATATCGATAAATTTGATAAAGATTTCTTTATTTTCAAATTCATTTAACAATATTTAACTACTTATATTTTATTATTTTTCAAGTTTTCTTACAAGGCAATCTAGAATTTACTTAGTATCTTCAGTTTTTAATTCCGATACATATTAAATTCCGATATTTTCGATAAGCCCGATAAGTGTTTCTCTCGAAAAGCATTCCTAACTATTACTACCTTACTATCTCTTATGTTTTTTTAAATTATTTATAATTATAAAGTAAATTTAAAAATATTTTCGGTTTTTCTGTTTTTTAATCGATATTTATCCAACGATGAAACTTTTCCTGTTACCCTTTATTTTCAATTATTATAACGATTCGATAATTTCGATACATTATCAAACTCTATCGAACTCCTTCTCGATATCATCTCTAATCCTGCTCTGGTTTGTTATCTCAGGTGCCCAGCTACATGTCGGAATTCGTGTTGGTCACCGCCTGGGTGCAGGACACCGGTATGCACCTATATCCGAACACGGACATCGGCGGCAAGTACACGGTGCTATCGAACGGCGAATTGTACATAAATAATGCGGGGCCCAATGATGCGTACAAAAGCTACACATGCCGCACTGTAAATAGACTGACAGGTACGTGATAATCGCATTTTCAGCTTAATCGTCCGGTTGAGGGATGCATGAATTGCTCCGGAATCCGGAATCGGAGGATGCTCGGGACACTATGGACTCTGGACACTCCAGCTTCCGGATCAGTCCGGTTTGTTGGTCCAAGAACGGGGCAGCTATAATTAAGTTGAATAAATAAGCCATGAGCCGGGCTTTGCGTGGCGGCGGGCTGTGCGTGTGTTCCTTGCCACGACAATTAAAGGGTTTTTTTCCGTAGGGAAACCTTCGGGAGAAACTTCAACAGATTTCAGTCTTAAGAGGAAAGCTTCTTACTGTAAAGGGTGGTGAAAAATCCACAAGCTTAATTGTCAGATTTAATTTGATTTATTTTAGTCAAGTCTTCAACACTTTGGGAACTCTTTAAATAGTAGATACTATTTTATTTAAATTTATACTAAAGTATTGCATTGCAATTTTCCCTTGAAATATTTATTATTTTCCGGAACACCAAGTAAAACCTAGCCTTGAATTTCCTTTCCTTGTTTTATTTCCATTTCTATTTTATTTATTTTTATTTTATTCACCCATTTCCATATGTTTCTCAAAGTTAGTTGAACTTACATTTATACGTTTCTTTCTTTCCCATTTCAAAGCAAAATCTTCTTATGGCTTCAACAATATGCTCTGTAAAATCCCCGAAAAATTTAATTGGCAAAATAAACAATGGTGCGTTTTGGCTCCTTTTTATCCCCGACTTGAGTCGAGAAACCCCTGCAAACAAGGCACTAGTTTTGTTCTCTGGCCAAAGTCAATTTGTCGTTTTGTGCATAATTTATGATGCGTGACATTCAATCGCCGGGCAAAGGGCATTGAGCCCTAGGGAGCTGGGAGTTTCTCTCCGAAATGGAAGTACATACACTCACATATATATATTTGTAGTATATCTGATTCTGGCTGTGTGTCGACAGCCAATACGTGAGATCTTTTCGAGATAAATTCCCCGGCTGTGTGTGTGTTTGTTCGCTTATTTGAAGTTTATTGTGTGTGAAAATGCGCTTAAGCTGAATTTCTATTAGCCTTTGTGCGCATATTTCACATCATCAATCAATACGATAAAAGTTTCACTCCCTTTAGCCTCCTTTTTTTTATCCCTTTTCCATCACATTTTCCCTCGCTTTTCTTTTCATTTTCAATCTTTTCTTTATGTGAATGCGAGTGCGGTTGTGCGACTGTGTTTGCCCGGTTTATTTACAGTTCAACTCGGTGTTTGCATCCTAAGAGCTGGAATTTATACACAGTTATGGGTGAAAATAATAGGAATAAAAATAAACTTTTTTTTAAATTTAATTTTATAGTAAAAAATTGTTTTATTTTCTTTAAAGAAACTCATAATAAATGGGGAGTATATTTCGATAAATATTAAATTAACAGAGGCTTGGTAAAATTCCAATAAAATATGTTACAGTAATAAACCAGCCTGGAAAAATACCTGTTCAATTACTTAAATTAATTTTAAAGCACCCACTTTTAGTATCTATTATTTTGCCTTCAACTATATGAGAATTTTCCTGCAACATTTTACGTTTACAGGATTTTCCGCCCTCGAGGCATTTGCGGTTTTGCTGCTCGCCAGCTATTTGCTTAATTAATCAAATTGAATCGAGCCGCAAAAACCGCAAGTTGCGCTCGAGTTCTGGCCAAAAGCGAAAATTATGAGCTGCATATTAATTTGGGGAATCCTGGGAATGCGGCGGCGCCAGGATGCGTGGGTTGCCTGTGTCGGATGCGGCCGAAACAATGCCAATTTAGGTGATCTGCCCCCCGTTATGGCAGCCGCAGAAACCAGCTCGAGTGGCACTCATTAAAAGTGTAACATGAGCCGGCAGGCGAGTGGACTGGAGTGGAGAGGGAGTGTGGAGTGCCGTGGAGTCCCGGTCATGAGTAATTCATTTATCAAGCACGGCGTACACCCTCCCATATCCCATATCCCACATCCCGCAAAACCCATCTCCAGGCTGCATATTGCATTAGGCCCCCCTCTTACCTGGTGGCCAGCGGCTTTTGGATTTCGGTTTTTGGTACTCCGGCACTCGCTCGCTGCCTGGCCGGCCCACGTAATTACAATTTAAAACCAAAAATCCATTTATTTAGCACAATAACTCGCTGGCCGGCCTGGGCACACAATGAGCCGAGGCCAAACAATGGAGCCCCAAAAACTGAACAATGGCCGCCATAATGAAGATGCAGAAATTGAGTTAGGCGGAATAACACACAGACATCGGATATCTGAAAAGTTCGTTATAGATTTTGATGCACTTAGGAAAATGGAGCTATAAATTGGTGAAATATTAAAGAATTTAGCTTCTTATGTTACTTATGGAATTAATAAATACGATTTTAGATATTTTTGTAAGCCAAAAAAATTAATAATGAAAAAAATAAATATTTAATGTATAAAAAACAGAATATATATCTTTTAAGAGTTTGTTTATAATTATTTAAGGTAAAGGAATGTCTGTATATTTATTTGAAATCAAGTATTTATATTCTTTCCATATATTTTCTGTTTTACTTTATTATTTTTATTAATTTTTATTAGCAAAAGCTTTAAGTCTTTAAGAAATTTTATTTAAAATTGGTTATTATTACAAAAATGGTCAAAATTCAGCAGAAAACTTTAGTTTTATTCACTTACCATTCACCATTTTATTCACTTTATCAAAAATGGAAATTGTATTCCAAACTCCAATCAATAGATTTTTTCCTGTGTGCCAATTCCTGATTTGCTGACCCAGTAGAGGTTTTCCCCTTGATTTAGAGGCTGTGCGTGTCCTGTCTGCATCTGTAATGAAGTTTTCCAGCTTCCAGCTCAAAAAAAAACGAGAAAACAAGAGAAAGGAAAAATGGAGAACAAAAAAAAGGAGCACTGAGAGGAGTAGAAAGGGCAGCCAGGTGGTCCAAGCAATCAAGTTGATTGCTTTCATTTACTTTCAATTAATTAAAATATATACATGCAAGGGGATGAAGTGAAAACATGCAGGAACCGCAGGACATGCCATAAATTTCGGACGGGGGCCACCGCTTTAAATCTAAGTAAATGCCGAGGGGGGCCCACTGTCAGCTACCATCACTTGGGCAATTTTTTTGCCATATTTTCCAGCTTGAGTCTCATCAGTTTTCCACCTCTCTCTCTCTCGTTCCCAGGTGAAATACAAATTTCCACATATCCCGGCCGCATTATTGTAACGGAGCCCAAGGGCATGGTACAGCCGCGCATCAACGTGGAGAAGCATTCGATGCGGCATGTTGTCCTTAATGGCCAAACAACGTTGCCGTGCATAGCTCAAGGACATCCGGTGCCGACATATCGGTGAGTAAAACACAACAACCGCACGACGACGACGCGAAAAAAAATCGCAAAAAAAGCAGAAACAGAAACTGAAACAGAAACATCGCGAACCCTGCACATGGACCACTTGGAACACGTGGCCGTGTCACAGGACTCGGGACACACAGCTGCGGCTCTGAGCGGGTTTTCGGCGGCATCCAAAAACCGCCTCCCGCAGCCGCAGTTGGCGCGCACTTTATGACAATGTGAAATATTTAACGCTCTTGGCAAATACAACAACAAAATAAGCGAAACGAACCGAAAAGCAAAAAAATGCGATGCCCGCGATGTCAGGCAAAAAAAAAGAAAAAATCATAATAAAAATGTCAGCCAAATTGTCAAAATGTGGAGCGCACGGCGGCAGGGGAATGCCCTGCGGCTCGCCCTGAAGTGGGTCGAATTCGAGGTTAGGGCGAGCCCATCAGCAGCACCGCTCTATGCGATTCTCAAGGGAGCAAGGGAGGTCGGCCAGGGATAATGGCGGGGATCAGCCCATGATTAGCCCGATGGGAAGGGATTTAAAGCTCAGCCTAGTACTAGCCGCATTTTAAAAGTATTAAAAAGTAAATAATATTAAAAATATTAGGCATTATTTTATGAAATTCTTTCTTACTTCCCCTTACTTTTCTGATGAGGGTAACCTTTTTTCTCATAAAAAGTAAACGGCGACAAGTTTAGTTATAAAAGCCATCAACATTTTTAAGATACTCAAGCCATGTAAGACCTTCAGCTTAAAGTCTCTCCGGGACTTTATCGCATACTGGCAACTTTGGAGGCATTTTTTTCCGGCAAGAATTTATGCCTTGGGTCCTTTTGGAGTAAGGTTAACAGCTGCCAGTCTTGGACCTACGTACATCAAGCATGTTTATGGGGGCACTCTCGGAGGGGATTCCCCGGCACAGACAGCGCGAGAGAGACACAAATCAATCAAAAAAGCCAAGCGTCGTTTAAGGCCGACAATGGCAAATTGCTTTCTGAAATGCCGTTCAAGTTTTTAGCACTCAAAGGACAAAGCCTGGGCCCCGTTGTATATTGGCCACTTTGGCACTTGGCTCATCATGGCGATTTTCGGGCACTAAAAGATGCATGCATGGATGGAGGAGGAGGATATCCCTGCTCCCTGTCCGAGCTGGATGCCATGTAATATGCCATTGTAGCTGACGGTGCTCACGGTTCATGGTTGTCCTACGCTTTTCGTTTTCGCTCTCGAGTCCTTGGAGCTGCTGCTGCTGCTGCATGCATAAAAAATGCGCCCAGGATGTGCCACATCGCGAGAGTGCCTTTCATTTGATGTCTCCCGCTGAGCCGCTGCCGCCAAGGAAAAAAGGAAGCCGAAAAGGACGATGACGACGACGCCGCCTCTTCCGAAAAAACCTCTAAAGGATTGCAGGGGAGGCGATGAGTTTTGTTTGCCCCGTGCCCCTGTTGCTGTTGCATTGTTTTCCGAGGACCTGGAGGTCCTGGCTCATAAATGTGGAAATAGTTGGCCATGTTGCTCACTGGCTTTTCTGGGGCTTACTTTTTTGTTTTTCTCTGATTTTTTTCACATTTGAATCCTTTCTTTTTGCGCTGCATAGTTTCGGGCGAGTGAAGCCTTTGTTTCGTCCGAAATTCTTTTGTTTCGTCGTCCTGCTTCGATTCGATTCGCTTGCCATATTGATTCAGTTGTTGATAATCACTGACCATATTCCAATTCAACGGCATTTCATATGCAAATAGCTGAGCTGAACGTCCTCTCAGTATGTGCAAGCTTGGCATTTTCCATGATTTTAATTAAGAAATGCCATGCCATTGGCAATGGGCATGCCTTTGCCAGCATCCTCGTCCTCTGTCGTCATCGTCGTCATAAGACGAGAAATGCACTCAAGTGCAATTAAAGCCAAATTAAAATCAATAACTTTCATGGCAAGAAAAAAATGCAATTGCATGGGGGGCCTTCGGGGGCGAAAGGCGTGGGCGTGGCCAGCCATCAAACAGATTATGACACGCGCACCAGATAAAAATGAAAAAATCTGTTGATTTACGCAATTGGGATATTTTCCGCCTCCACCTCACACACAGCTGAATGCAATTCCTTTTGGTAAAAAATTCATTCAAAATATAAATGGAAAAAACGGGGCCAAAGTCTATGATGGGAATACACTCTTGGTAAAAAATAAGTACGTGGGGAAAAAGAGAGCCTCTGAAAAGGGGATTTAATTAAGGTAAATAGGTTTTATTTCATTAAAAAGTAAAAAGGTTTAAAAGGGTAAAAATAATCACATGTGATTTTATATCTCTTTGAAATGCCCTACAAAATATGCAGTAAAAATTTGAATATTGCTTATGGGAGATATTATGTTTGTAGAATACTTATTTATAATAATCAGAAGATATTCTTTGAAGATCTTCAAAAATATATATATATTATATTTCATAGAATACTTTTAGGCAGCTGTTTCTGAGATTTAAATTCCTCAGAGAATAAAAATAAAGAAAAATTCGTAGAAATTACGAAACTATTATAAATAATCTTATATTATTTAAAAAACTTAATTTCTAGAAATATTTTTGCCTTAGAAAAGTTATAGAAATTGTATAACTTTACCAACAAAATCAATAACACATTCGATATACTCTGTATGCAATCACAGGATAAATACCCCTTAAATAAGGCAATGCATATGCATATATATATATGAATAAATCCCACTCCAGTGGGCGTGACCCCACCCACTTTCCATCGTTATGCCCACTTAAGTGCAATCATTTTTACGAACTATGGAAATATATTTCATCGGCCATGTGGACTCGACCTGCACAACAACAAGCCAACAATCAGGAGGATGCGTGGGCAGCGTGGAAAGTGGAACGAGGAAAGCGAGCGCAGCGAAATTATTGATAATTCAATCGTCATTTCAATTGGTTTTAAAGCCCGGGCCCGGGCCCGCGGTTGCCACTCGCATTCAACTGTCAAAATCTTGGGCAAATAAAGCGGAAATGAATTTCCCGATCTGCGATTTCCCTTTCCTTTTTTCCCCCCTCGTCCTGTTTGTCTTTGCCTTTGCCCTTTGTTTGGCCACCGTTTCATCTCGCTGTCATCCTTTTTTTTTGCAGGTGGTTCAAGGAGGAGAACGAGCAGCTGCTGCCGTTGCAGCTGAGCGAACGCATCACCATCGTATCCGCCGGACTCCTCAAAATCACCAAGGTGCGTACCCTGAACAGTGAAAGAAAATTATATTGGGAACTTAAAGCTTTTGAATATATCATTTATTTTATTTTCATAAAATAAATATTATGTCTTGCGTGGTTCTTGATTTTGGAAAATATTTTAAAGATTTTTTATGTGGCCTTTTTTATTTGAAAAATCTGATTAATTTTATGAGGTTTGAAATCTATTGAAAGTGTGTCAAAAAATTAAACAAAAGCTATCTCCACCCAATAAAAATAATTTAATAATAATATTAATCAATTTATATTTAATTTTCCCTTTATTTATCAAATATGTACGAAGTCGTTAAATTTTTCTTTCTGTGTCCAAAAGGGGGGAAACCGAAAGACAGGGAAAGGGGGTCAGGAGGGAAAGGAGTGAAAAGGAAGCCGTGCTGATTGCCAATTGATTTCGTCCTTTGCAGGCACGTCTCGAGGATAGTGGAAAATATTTGTGCTGGGTGAACAATACGGCGGGCGAGGAGACCATCCAGGTGTCGCTAACGGTGACAGGTGAGTGTGTGTGTGGCCGTGTGTGCTAGGCGAAAAAAATAAGAGTACTCAAAACGCTCCACCTTTGCCATAAAAAAACTTAGCTCCTCTGACGGCACACCTGCAGCCACAGGTGCAGACTGTGGATGTCGATAAGGATGCGCAATTTCAATGCATTGTCTCGGGCCATCCGGTCCACGATGTCAACTGGCTGCACGACGGCAAGCCCATCCTGCGGGACAACCGCGTCGAGGTGAGTCTCCATACCCATGTCATTCATAATTAAATTGCTTATTTATAAGCAAGGGAGGGGAAAAAATACATTTATGGATTGTAAAAAAGCGGTAAACAATTTTAAATAAAATGTTTATAAAGTAAAATATGTAAACAAAATAAAAAAAATAAGGTAAAATGTGTAACTAATATAAAATGTAAGTTAATTATGACTTTTTTATATATTCAGTTTTAATAAAAGTGGATTTTGTGCTGAATTTAACAATGCTTAGCTAAAAGTTCACAGAAAGCCTTGTTTCTGACTATTTTTTAGCTTATTTAATTGCTTAGCAGACTGTTATATATTTTAAATTAATTTACTTCATATTTCATATCATCCAAACCAGATCCTCACCGATCCCCCGCGACTGATCATCAAGAAGGTGCAGAAGGAGGACCCCGGCATGTACCAGTGCTTCGTCTCCAACGAATGGGAGCAGATCCAGTCCACGGCCGAGCTGCAGTTGGGCGGTAAATAATGCTATCCGCTGGCCCAATGGGACCAATAAATTGGCCATCCATCGTTATGGCCATTAATAACCACTTATGAGAGCACACACACACTACACTCACTCCCACACACCACACACACACACAACATCTCAATCAAAAGCGTAATTTCCTCCTCGAAGCCGTAGCGAATGACGACGACCACAGACCGCACAAATAAATGTTTGTCATAATTGCATTTCATTATTTTCTAATTTAGCAAATTGCTAACATTTTTCAACAACAAATCACAGCCATGGAGCCACAACAACAATGGGTAGCTGCCCATAAAACGCAGCGACGACGACTTAATTTTATTACCAGCACTAAAAATCTAGCCGCAGACACTAAACAGGGGGGTGGTCTGGCCCTGGGCGGGATGGATGTTATTGAGGGGGAAGCACATTGTATCGTTTAGCTGCCTTAGGGCAAAAATACACACACCGTCACACACATGAACGACGATGAATGAGCCAGCTTTTGGGGGGTTTATGCGTGGTGCCCCAATGCGATTAATTCTAATCGGGGATCATCGCTATTAAGGGGCGGCTAAGAGCCTTACATCAAGTAGGTAGCAGTCGAAAATAATCAGGGTATTCTTTGGGAGAGTAAAGAGATTTAGTAGGAAAATTACACGCTCTTCTTCTCTTAGCACAGAGAAGG
Source organism: Drosophila tani (assembly GCA_008042535.1). Classification (NCBI taxonomy): domain Eukaryota; kingdom Metazoa; phylum Arthropoda; class Insecta; order Diptera; family Drosophilidae; genus Drosophila; species Drosophila tani. The sequence continues at coordinate 65,929 of VNJO01001725.1, read as the reverse complement.
CAATGTGGGTTGAATTTATAATTAAAATATGATGCATGCATTATAGTTGTTAGTTTCAGTAAATAATATTAATATCAAAAGCTTTAAAAAATAATATTCAATGAAATTTAAATCCGGCTTCCCTTCATAGAAATTAAATGACATTAAAATCAACTTTCCCTTCTCAGAAAACATAACCCCAATAATATCCAGTCTGTAAAAATTACTAAATAAATTCTGGCACTCATCAATAACCTCATTTAAGCAATACAATGCCCCTCAAAATTGAACATATCCTATCCAAAAACCATCTGGTTTTATTGGCATCTAAAACACGGATACAGCTGTGCCATCTCGTTATCCTGGCCCGCATAAACACAGCATCAGGACACCATTCGCGCATTGTCGCTTTGGCAACATTTTGTGATTTGCTTTTAGGCGCAAGCGGAAATTGATTTCGATATATTATTGGCATGCTTCGCACAATCGAAGGGGGAGGGAGGGGATAAATGCAGGAAGTGGAAGTAGGAGGACTCCCCTCACCGACATCTTTTTGCCTTTTGGTGTTAAAAGCTCAGCCACGCTCCGACCCCCGTTACGTCCCGAAAAAACCACCAGACCCCGAGGACGAGGCAAGCGCCATTAAGCGGCCGGATATGGCAGCAATTGTGTCAACGCTGCAACCGAATTTCTATGGCATATGTGCACTGAGAAAAAAGGGGGTTAATAGGGAAATAAATAAGGATTTTGTGAAGGCTAAATCTGAATTAAAAAAATTTCTAGCCGGAAATATCACTTATAGAAATAATTTATTAATGAGAGAGTAACTAATATCTAAGAAAATAAGAGTAATTCAGAAATACGTTCTTAACTATAAATATTTATATCTAAAAAATAAATAGAGGAATGGGTTTTCCTTTACATTTTTAAAATAAGACAATAACCACGCAACAATGTTTTAAAAAATAATAATAAATCTTAAGGAATGCTTTCTTTTTTCTTACATCTTTCCTGAAGGATTAAAGTAATCAAAAATTTAACTTAATTTTAGAAAATACTCCGATATAAATCCTTTTTCTTTTAAATTCAATTAAATACTATTTTTTCCGAGTGCCTGCATGTGCGAGTGTGACATTTGAGTGCGAGAGCAAATAAATATGGCAGCTTATAACTGGGAAAAAGCAGAGCTGAAAAATCCCGAATCCTGCCACTGGGCCAGAGGAAATTGATACAATTTCCATCAGCAGGATAACATTTGCTGCTGGCTGGCTGGCTGGGTTGTCAAATGCATTTTCCGTTTGCCTTGACTAAACACAAGCAGCGCCACAAGGAAAATAATAAATTAAAGCCGAGGAAATGCATTTTCAAAGAAAAGTGCGAATCCTGGTTCCGGCCAAAAGGAATGATTCAATGGAGCGATAAACTCTCGTTTCAAACATTTCATAAAATATCCCGAGGGAATGAAATCTGATATTAATTTCTGGGTTATTAAATTAATAAGTGTTCAAGATATATTTCTGATTTATTTCTGTGTAAGCTGAGGAAGCTCCTTTGAAAGAGTTTCCTCAAATAGAGTTTCCCACCCGCTGCGAAGTGACTCATTCATGTGCATAATTAAGAAGCAAGTCATCGATGCAATCTTCTCGCTTCACAGCCAGAAAAAGCTGAGATAAAGGACATACCATATATGCAGATATTCGACACTAATGAAACACACTTCCTTCTCCCCAGGAAATCCCCTCGTAATTTGGCCTAAAGTTTGAAACTGACTACGACATTTAATGCTCATTGCAGATGCCTCGCCGGAACTGCTTTATTGGTTCTCCGAGCAGACGCTGCAGCCGGGACCGACGGTGTCGTTGAAGTGCGTCGCCACCGGAAATCCACTGCCTCAATTTACATGGTCCCTGGACGGATTTCCGGTGAGTTTAGCCACCATCAAACTTGAGAATCAAACCGAGAATGAGACGGAAATGCAGTGCAGCGCTTCCGCCGTTTCCGATGCCTGGTAGTCACCAGTTAAGCTCCCGCCGTCACTGCAGGCCAGAGAGATATATCGAGCAGATATTTGTCACACAGTCCCAGCTATTCATCTCCATTTCCCGGGAATATGCATAAATATTTTAGCAAGCCGAATTTCCCTTTGCTCCAGTCAGTTTTCCTCAAAACCCTGAACCCGCAACCCTTGTGAGGAGGAGGAAACTCTAGAGCATACTCTAGATTCCCAGCTTTTGCTTTGCTCCACTCGAATTTTTTCGTTTGAAGAATTTTGTGTTGCCTTTTTCTCCACTTTCTCATTCCTCGACTATATTTTCAAGGATTTGTTTCGTTTATTTGCATAAATTTTCATTTTTCCTTCAGAGAGTGAGAAAGCAAGCTCCTCCATGGGCAGTGCAAATTTTATGCAATTCCAATCAATTCGATTTACATGAATTTTTCATTTCACCTCGTCTCTCTGGCTCTGTGATTTCTTGGAGCCTGTGTGATCCCGTGTTCCTGTGAGCCTGTAAAGAGTGCTTTGCTAATTGGCCCTCTCTTTTTGTAGATCCCAGACAGCTCGCGCTTTTTAGTGGGTCAATATGTTACCATCCACGACGATGTCATCAGCCACGTGAATATATCAAACGTCAAGGAGGAGGACGGCGGGGAGTACACCTGCACGGCGCAGAATGCAATTGGCAAGTGAGTAGCCGCAGTTCCATAAATAAACCACACTCCCCGATAGGATATATATGCTATGGCTAGATATGCCATATATATGCGGTGCACGGCTCTGAAGAGCTGAAGCACATATAGGGGGCATAAAAAGCATTTCCATGCTAAATCATAAATTTAGTAGTAGGAAAAAATGGTAGAAAAAAATAGGAGGCCTAAGGGGGCTTGAAAAAAAAAAACAGAAATCCGACACAATGGCCCGGCATTGTTTGCAGGCAGGGGAGCGGCATAAAATCCAAACAATTTGCTGAGGCAGCCAAGGCAACCGCCGTCTAGAGATGGTAGAATATGTTGTTGGAAAAATCATACAAGGGAAATATAATGGCCAAAAATATGTGTATTTACCAGTTTTTTGTTAGGAAATTCTCTTTAACTGCTTGAAAGATTTTAAAACTCATTAAAATGTTCCTAAAAGTATGCTGTAATTATGATGTTGCAAGCGAAAATGTTGTAAAGCATACTTTTCGGTAGATATTTAATTGGTTTAATATCTTTAAAGAATAGTGCTGCAGTTTCTAAAGAATATTAAGGTTAATACATTTATCAATTATTTTATACATTAAAAATTGTATTTATTTTAATAAAAAAAACAGTTTAAGTCGAGAATTTCAGCTTACAAACACAATAAATCAGAGATGCTTAAATCTTGTAATGTAAAGGGACTTGCATAATTAATAAAATAATATAATCTGTTAAGGGTTTTGTAAAATATTCACGCTTCCATCACCAAACCCCAAACTAATAAAAACTAAACGCCTGCCAATGTTTTATTTGCAGAGTCTCGCACAGCGCCAAAGTGAACATCTATGGATTGCCTTACATACGCGAAATGCCAAAAATAACCGGGATCTCTGGCTCCGATTTGATTGTTAAATGTCCCGTGGCTGGTTACCCCATCGATAAAATCCACTGGGAGCGCGGTAAGCACATATAAACAAATACGATTCCCCTTCCTTCTTTTTTTCTGGCCATTTTAATATTTCGCTTTGTGCTCATATTTGCCTTTTGGCCAGTGCGTTGTTTGTTATTAAAAATACTATGCTTGTTATTGCTCATATCAGTGAAAATTATTAAAACTACAAAATGAAAGCACAATTTTTTTCGGCACTGTTTTCTTTCGGTTTCAAGCGAAATAAATTTAAATTTGCACAAATGCGTATTTTTTCTTTGTTAATTATTATCTTTGCCCCGTTTGGCGAGCCAGCGAGTTTGTGTGTGTGTCAACATGCATTCGTGTTTATCGTGGCGAAAATTGCCAAAAAAAAAACAGGAATATAACATTATAATCATAAATAAAAGGAGTCAAGGCTCTGAGGAATAAACACACTTGTAGTTTTCAGTGTTTGGCTGGGTCAAAAATTTAATTAATTAGGAACTTGACACTTAAAGTAATTAAAAAGTTTTAAATGAATGAAATAAATACGAGAGGCTCTACTAAGTAGATGTGCTTGGAAATATACACTCCCAGGCATACATTTATAAAGAAAACATTATTTTTTAATAGAAAAATATTAAAATTGATTAAATATCTTTGCTTATGTAAGCATTTAAACGCTTAAATTATATCTGAATTAAAATTAAGCAGAAAAGGATTAGTTGGATTTGAAGTATAGAACTTAAATTCTCTTCAATAAAATCGATGTATGATATATGGAAACTTTTGAAATGTCATTTAGATGCATCCATAAATTCACCTTTATTTCTTAATTGAGAAGCTTGTATAAAAGTTCCCCCTAGCTCCTCTGCGTGTATATGCAAATAAATTAAGCTAGCCAAACAAAAAAAAAACAGAAAAATACACAGACACCAAAATGCTATATGGCCAGTCATAAATCGCATAACTTTGTTTTATGCGAGCAGCCAAATTAATTGCCAACGCCGTTCCGCTTTCTCCCACCAATTTCTCCGCTTCCCTCGCTCTCCGATCTCTGGATTCTGGCTCCTTTTCTGGGGTAAAAAGATGGGCAAACGCTACCCATAAATCGCCGACAGCGTGCCTACAACAATGGCACCTTAATTATCGAGCAATTGCAGCGCCTGGAGGATGCGGGCACGTACACGTGCATGGCGCAGAATAAACAGAAACAGACTTCGCGACGCAACGTGGAGATCCAGGTCCTGGGTGAGTTGTACTTGAGGAAAATATTTTTAAACTTTTTAAAATATAAAAATAAATATTAAAGTAAATAGAGAATATCAGACTGTGTTAGATTTAGTGGTACTTGCACTTTCTCCGAGGAATATGAACTTGTGAACTATGTTTGCACAAATACTTAAACTTGATTTTAGCAAGAACCTTAGATATTTATACACTATATAGTTGTTAAGTAAAAAAGTGACATAAATAGGATGGTTAGCACTTGAAACTACTTCGAGTAATAGGAACTTGGGAATTATAAGCTAATTTTTTTTCCATTAATACTTAAACTTGATTTTAGGAAGACCTAAGCTCCTTAGAAGTCCATTATTACTAAAATATATACCTTTTATAGACACTTTCTAGAAATAAACAATTATTATAAGTAAAATAATTTTTATTGTATTTAATTTTAAATTGTTTAACTTTTAAGTATCACTTTACATTACAAATTTCTCTCTCTGTGGTCGGAGCTTGATGATTTTCCCAATATTTAAAATTAGAAGTAGAAGCCGGAGCTACAATGAAACTATTCCAATTAGAGTGGCGAGCGAAACTATGCAGCCGCAGCAGCAGCAGCAGCAACTATTTTCCCAGTTAATGCACATGCAGGCGGTGGGCGGTGGGTTGGCTGACGGGTGGCGAGTGGGTGGTAGTGCCTGGCAGACCCACAATGAAGTCATTGACTTTTGTGTTCTGTCTGCCGCAACTGCGCCTCGTCATCCGACTCCTGCTCCTCCTTCTGCTCCTGCTCCTCCGCCAGCAGCGCTCACTCTTTATAATAATTCACCCGGCAGCTGTTGCTAAGCCGCAGCTGCATTGATGCGAGTGCCACGCCCACAATTGCCACTACCACCACTACTAGTCAGCACTAGGATCCCCTCAAGCCCCATTCTTGATTACCGCTCAGAGTCGGTCCTTTTTGCGACACTCGACGATTTGCGGCCTGTGTCTGAGATGCTTTATGACTTCCGTTCTCCGCAGTGCCACCGAAAATCATGCCCATCCAGGCCATGACGAACATGCTCCGCGAGGGGATGCGAGCGGCCATATCCTGCCAGATCCTGGAGGGCGACCTGCCCGTCAGCTTCCGCTGGGAGCGCAACGGAAAGCCGCTGATAGGAACGGGGTGAGTACTCTTACTTTTATTTAAAGATTTAATTGGAAAGATTTTAAAAAGGTGTTTAAAGTAATTTATTTAATTTATTTAAGGAGTTAGTTTCCCTTGCCTTTGATTTTAATTAAGCTTACCTGGTTTTCATTACAGCAATGAGGTCTTCCGGCGCCTGGACGAGTACTCCGCCAGTTTGGTCATCGAGCACATAGCCTCCGATCATTCCGGGAACTACACCTGCATTGCCACCAATGTGGCGGGCACCGAGAGGTTCACCGTGCCCCTCACAGTGAACGTTCCTCCAAAATGGGTTCTGGAACCGAAAGATTCCAGTGCCCAGGCTGGGTCGGATGTCCTGCTGCACTGTCAGTCATCTGGCTATCCCAAGCCCACTATGACCTGGAAGAAGGCCATTGGACCCACGCCGGGGGAGTACAAGGACTTCCTGTACGAGCCCACGGTGCAGCTCTTCCCCAACGGCACCATTTTCTTTAAGAAGATCAGCAAGGAGTCGCAGGGTCACTTCCTGTGCGAGGCCAAGAACACCATAGGATCTGGTGTCAGCAAGGTTATCTTCCTTAAAGTTAATGGTAAGGATTACCTTGATTAGAGCATCCTTTCAGCCTTTGAATTCCGAAAAATTACACTTCTATAATGGCTTTTACAATCCTTTACTCCCCTCAGTGCCCGCCCACTTCCAAACGAAGACGAAACAGATATCGGTGGCCAAGGGCAAGCAGGTCCATGTGCAGTGCAACGTGCAGGGCGACAATCCCATCGACTTCAAATGGAAAATCCAGGCAACGCAACAGTACCTCGACGAGTCACTGGATTCCCGGTAAGAGATTGCCATTCCCACATTTTTAGGGGCCCACCTCCTCCTGCTCCCAGCGTCTGAGCGTTTGGCGAAATCAATTCCAAGTCGATTGCAAACAACAAATTGCTTTTAATTAAAGGAGTTCGTTCTGCCGGGGCTAGGATTTCGGTTTCTGGATGCTGGAAACTGGGTGCTGGCTGCTCTAGGATGGATACCCGTACTTGGCCAAGGCCTAACTCAATTTGCACCAGGCAATCAGTTTCCTGCGAGAGTCCTCTCGCTCTCTGTGTCTGAGCCTCATATTTTTGCAATGAGAATTCTCATATTCCCAGACTCTAATCAAGGGGTTCTCCATTTGCCTTGGCGTATTTGCTGTGCACGGAGAATAATTTAGGGATTTTTAGGGGTTTTGTATTATGTTTTTTTATGGGAATTTTATGGGAGTTTGGAATTAAAAGATAACAAAATAGGAGGAGGAGAACAGAAAATGGTAATACTTGAAAGGATAATAAGAAATTGATTGAAAATAAATGTCCTTTAAAAAGGAAAGTGTATTAATATCAATCTTATATTAAAACCAAATATATTCTTAGGAAATCTCAGCAGATATTTTACATATCTTCTTAGAAAACATAAGAAATAAATATACTAAGTTAGCTAAAAACATAAAATATTACAAGAAAGAAATATTTAAGGCAGCAGAACTCTTTTCCCAGCTAAATTAATCCTTAAAAACTATATTTTTCTAGGTAAAAAGTAGGCCAAGGAAAATTAGAACTATGAGAGCTTAATCCCCATTTTTAATTCCTTATTATTTTCCTCGAGTGCTCCTCCTCTCATCTCGAGTAACTTTTGCCCAAGACCAGTCCCAGTTCCAGTTCCAATAAGGCAAAAAGGAAAACTTTTGGCAAATGCCATTTTGGCCAGGACATTTTAGTTGCTCCTCACCCCGGCCCCCTCGCTGCTGTTCTCCATTTTAGTGCCCACTTGTGTCCTCCTTGTTGTTGTGTATTTGTATTTGTGTATCGTAAGTGTTTTAATGTATATGTATTTCCGGCTTTCTCTTTTCTTCCTCCGCCACCGCCCCCGCTACGCCCACCTTGTGCCTTTGGCTTGGCAAACAACTGAATATGCACATGCGTTTTATTTATTTATGCCATTTGCACACGCACACACCGAACCGAACGTTCCGAATGCCACGTGTCCTCCGTCCTCCGTGTGTGTGTGGATTTCGGCCTCGTATGTCTTCGTCTTTGTCAACAAAACTACAAACAACAATAACAACAACAACTGCAATGGCAACGGCGACTGCAACGTGGAAAACATTGTTATAAAATTGCATTGCATCGCTCACGTTGCGCAAACACGTATCCACATCCTCTCGCATCCGTATCCGTATCTGCATCCGCATCCCCATCCGCATCCGCATCTCCATCTCTGAACCCGCCTCTGTGTATCTGTGTCTGTTAAATGCATTTACTTGCATATAAATCACACACGCTACACACACACACTCGCGCACGAGCAGCTACACCATCCGAGATCAAGTGCTCGACGACGGCATGGTCTCCGAATTGGGCATTTCGCACACATATCGCCAGGACACGGGCATTTATATCTGTCAGGCGAGCAACGCATTCGGACAGGTAAGTTGCCAGCCAGGTGACACTTTCGGAAAGCGATATTATTATGTATTGGGGCTGACTTAAATCAAACTGTCGCTGCACTAATGGAATCGATAGTCGAGTGCTGGAGTCCTAGTTCATTTCGATCGGGAGTTGTGGCTGCAGAAGAGTCGTAGTTGCTCTATGAAAATGATAAATCAAAGGGTTGCACTCGAAAAATTAATGAAAATAATTCAAATTTAAAGAGTTTACAACTAAGTTCCAAGAATTTCTTCAAATTAGTCAATATTTGTTAATTTTTTAAACGAATTAAAGTTTTAAATAAATATTTAAGCCTTTGTAATTATTTTATTAGAGCAAATAAATATTTCTCCATAAATAATAATGAAATTTCGATCATAACTAGGTCATCCATAATTTTTCCAATACTTCTTTACTTTAATTCCAAGAATTTTCTCAAATTAGGCAATATTTTTTTCCTTTTTAATTAAAAGCTTAAATAAGTATTCAAACCTTCTTAATTATTTTTTTAGAGAAGTTACATATTTCTCATAATTTTTCTGGGTGCATATCCTGTTTGCCTGACAACCTGCAGCACACACTCACAACTCACAACTTGCCAGGGAAAGTTTCGCCCCGAAAACCCTTCTGTCGGCAAGTTGGAAAAGTCTCCCTTTCCCCTTTTTCCCTGCGAAACTGCTGTTAACCCTAATTTATGGCAATTTGAATGAGACTCGAGAAGCAGCAGCTGCAACTGGCTGCCTGTCATGACTTTCACTGGGCGCAAATGAACTCTTAATGCGGCAACGCCACCCCATCATCATCGTCCTGCCGAAAGACGTGGCGGAACTAACACTGCCTTACCCTTTGTCGACAGGACGAGATGTCCATCCAGCTCATCGTGCAGGAGGTGCCCGAGCAGCCCAAGAATCTCCGCATTAACTCGCAGCAGTCGCGGAGTTTGCAGCTCACCTGGAGCCAGCCCTTTGCAGGGAACAGTCCCATCGAGGAGTATCACATTTACTACAAGCAGATATCAGGTAAAAATTAATAAATAGTTAACTTTAACAAGAAATAATTATAATTTAAACATGTTATTAAATGCTTAACTTTTCCTCATTTATAATTAACCTATTTAATCCTTCAGACATCTGGCAGAACTCGGAGCACCTAACCATTGCCGGCTCCGTGACCGTGGTGAACATTCAGCAACTGCGACCGGCCAAGGCCTATCACATCCGCATGTCCGCTGAGAACAAGCTGGGGGCCTCCGAATTCTCCGAAGTGGTTCAGGTGACCACGCTGGAGGAAGTACCCTCAGGTCCTCCACTGGCCGTACGTGCCGAGCCCAAGAGCTCTACCGAGATCTTTGTCACGTGGGATGCCCCGGAGCGGGATCACTGGAATGGCATTCTGCTCGGCTACTACGTGGGCTACCAGATGTCACTGACGCCCGAGGACAAGGAGGTGAATCCCACCCAGGGCTTCAGCTTTAAGACCGTCGAGGTGCGCTCCCATTTCGGCGGGGAGACGGTGCTGGCCAACCTCAACAAGTACACACAATACCATGTGATTGTCCAGGCCTACACCAGCCAGGGCAGCGGACCGCCCAGCAAGGAGATTGCCGTGCAAACAATGGAGGACGGTGAGTGGAATATGTGGGATATGGCCTGTGTCCTGTAGTGGCAACGGCGGCTGCAGCGGCGGTTGTTTCCAGGAGTCAGCTGGCATACATTGATTGGATTTGTTAATTGCCCGTGCACGAAATCTGACCAGGACCACGGACCACGGACACTGGATGCCCTGCAGTCTGGCTTTGAGTTCGGGTGGGGGGATTGCACTGTGGAAAATAAAGGTTAACTACGAAGTAGAGCAAGTTTATCAGTATGAAATTAAGTATCTTATTGATAAATCCTAGGGGTTTTTAAAATAGTTAAAGAATTGTAAAAGAATTGGCTTAAAATTGTCCAGGAAAAATGTAAAGTATTTAGAAAGTATTTAAAAATCCTGGAATATCTTTGAAGTCATGGTTTTTAAAGGGTTCTTAAATTAATAAAATCTTCAGAGAATTTTCTGTTAAATTACCATTTTAAGAACATTTTCATTCTAATTTTTTTAAATGTAAGAAAAACGTTTAATAAACCTTTTCTCTTTCTGGTCCTTTCCTCTCGCTGCAGTGCCCTCGGCGCCGCCAGAGTCGCCGCAGTGCGATGTCCTCGGCTCCACATCGATTTATATCACCTGGTCGCCGCCGGACATTGACGGCCAAAACGGCAAAATCAAGGGCTACAAAGTGTTTTACATATCGGTCGACGAGCTCTACGGTAAGTCCATTATGCAGCTCGTTTTCTCGCTGAAACTTTTTCGCTTAAGTTTTGAGTGGTCCATCTGAAGGGGCTTTACGCAATTTCAACCCTGGGTCGAAACAAAGATTTCAGTATATTTTTTTGCAGTTCAAATATTTTAATAAGAAATTTAACACGAAACTACTTAAAGTGATTTCAAAATATCAAAATTAATAAAGTAAAACTTAAAGTCTCTTTTAAAAGTGCCAAAAGGTATGCTTTGTTAAATGTAACTTAACCTTATACCAAACAAATAATTCACAGCATACCTTTAGGCACTTTTTTTTAACGATTTTTCTCTTCAGATAAAAACATTAATTAATAATCCTTAAAGATTTCATAACTGGTAGCCAATGTCCGAGACAAAATAAAAGCATAGCTCGCAATTAACCAACTCATTACTCGGAATCGACATCGGAACCCATGGGTGGCAACCAATTACTTGGTTTTCCCCCGGGAATCCCCTGCATTTATGCAACAACAACGGCCCAGCGTTGGTCAATTACCGGGCCTGTGGAATGTGTCTCTCACTCTCTCCGTGTTGGTTGTTTGGCCAACCCCAAGCACAAGCAACTTATTTCAGAAATTTATGGCACTCGCCAATTAATTAGCCCACTTCACGGTCCGCTCCTCATATTTCCAATCAACGCTAATTGTTCGCCTTCTCTCTGTGTGCGGCACCTTCTCTGCTCTGCTCTTGCTGCTCCTCAGAAACCGATCCGGAGGTTGTCAAGTCAACAAATCAATACGTCACCATCGAGAATCTGCGCAAATACACCAACTACACGGTCTGGGTTTTGGCTTACACCAAAGTAGGCGATGGCATGAAAACCAAACCGTTTTATTGCCGCACCCACGAGGATGGTAAGTGGCGTTCGGTTCAATGAACGCAAACGAGGTGCGCCCCGCCACCGCTCCCAATACCAATCCCATCCTGCCACGTCCCCCTACCCAATCGCACCTGGGTGTCGCTGAGCATGGAGCACCCTGATATATACATTTATTCATATACTACACATACCTACATATATATATTCTCTCTTTTTTTGTGCAATCGCAATGGATTCGCGGAATGCAGTGCCCTCCGCCCCGCAGGCCATCAAGGCGATACCCGCGTCGAGCACAAAAATCATAATATCCTGGCTGCCGCCCGACCTGCCCAACGGTGACATTGTGAGTATATTTTTTTTAAAGCCCAAGAAGGATATTGCAAATTTTGGGCAGAGGGAATTTTGATAAAGGGGTGGGTCACCTTACTGAAAAATAAAAATAAACCACTGGAGCTTCTAAAGTAAATAATTAAAAATGGATAACTATCCGGCTCGAAGGACCAACTCTTGGGAGGGGGCGGCTTTAACCTGGAAACAAATAAAAAATACTTTTTTCTCTGTTAGATTAAGTTAAAAAAAATAGTAAGACTTTAATATTAATAAAGATAATTCCTCCCTAGACTGGCTACACCTTCTACATGTCCATGCTGGAGGGCGGACGCGAGGAGGGCACCCACAAGCGCCTGCTCGGTCCCTATGTGGAGATGCACGAGACTGTAAGAACCCAAGAATCGGCCACCTATCAGTTCTGGCTGACCGCCTCCACCAAGATGGGCGAGGGCGAGAAAACCCAAGTGGTTACAGTGCCGCCAAACAACAAGGTGCCCGCGCGCATTGTATCCTTCAGCCAGAGGATAGTCACGCCCTGGAAGGAGCATCTAGAGCTGCCCTGCCGCAAGGTGGGCTCCCCGGCCCCAGTGACCATTTGGCGCCAGGACGGGCACAACATGGAGACGAGTGCCCGCAAGACGATAGCCAAGAACGGCACCCTGTACATGAAGGAGTGCCAGGCGAGTGATGCCGGCAACTACACCTGCAGCGTGGAGAACACCTGGGGCAAGGACGAGATCGTGTACAATATAGTGGTGAAGGTGCCCCCGGAGGCGCCCAATCTCACCGTGGTCAATACCTACACGGACAGCCTCCTCCTCGAGTGGTTGGACAACAGCCATGGCGGCAGTCCCATCCTGGGCTACGTGATCAATTACAAGCGGGACAACGGCGACTGGGAGGAGCTGCAGGTGGATGCCAAGACCACCTCGCACTTGCTTAACAACCTGTGGTGCGGCACCCGGTATCAGCTGTACATAACCGCCTATAATAAGATTGGAACTGGTCTTCCATGCGACATAGTCAACTCCTATACGAAGGGCAATCCTCCGGTACAGCCGAAGCACTCGCAGATGATCACCAACAACTCGACGAGCGTCACCTGCTGGCTGGACTCCTGGGGGGATGGAGGATGTGGTATACTCTACTTCATGATCGAGTCAAGGGTCTATGCGAGGTCCTCCTGGACGGTGGTCTCCAATCACATAGCTCCCACGGAACGGATCTACACGGTCAGTGATCTGACGCCGGGCACCAAGTACCAGCTGAAGGTGACGGCCCACAACAATGCCGGATCCACCACTGCCATCTATAACTTTACCACGCTTTCTACTCAAGGAGGTGGGTTTTATGAATTTTAATAAATAACATCCCAAATTTAACTTTACCTTTAATTATCCCTTTTAGTGATGTACAACAACGACCACTCCACACCTGTCTCCCACCTGAGCGACCTGCCCTTCTATGCCAACTTCAAGCTCCTACTGCCCATCTGCGTTTCCCTGCTGATGCTCCTGGCCCTCATCGGAGCCGCTCTTTTTCTACGCAAGCGAAGTGAGTGAAAAGTCTTAAAATATTACTTTTTTTTAACTGAATAACCCTTTTCTTTTATCCTTTATAAGTAGAGCTGAGCAACCAGGCCAGGCTGGCCAGTTCCTCGATGTCGGAGTCACCATCTCTGGCCAATCTGCAGAACAAACAGAACCGGGACCAGCAGTACCTGGCCGTGCGCTGTAATCCCGGGACCTCTGCTCCTCGGGGCTCCAACTCCAATGACTCGGGGAGCTTTGGCAAGGCGGAGGGCAACGAGTACATCGAGGACATCTGTCCCTATGCCACCTTCCAGCTGAACAAGCAGACCTACAGCGAGAGCTCCTACAGTGGCAATGTGTACAGTGGGCCCTACCACTCGGTTCGCGGATCCTTTGTCTACCACGATGTCAAGCCGGAGAGCTATCACGTGAGTGTAGTAAATGTCGTCGGGGATATTCCCTAAATAAATAAAATATTCTAAAATATTTTAAATAATCTAAACAGTCCAAGGAGCCGGAATACACCAAGGTGCGGCGAAAAGTGGGCCGCCTCAGGGATCCGCACTCGGAGAGCCAAGGTAGCTATGCCCTGGACTCACTGTCATTCCTTCCCTCAATCCTTGATCCTCTCTGCTCCATCCTCTATCCCTGCTTCCCTTGAACCCCCCTAGCTAGCTGTAAGCCAAATTGAATCATCGTTTGTCACAGTCGCCGTCCTATCCTAACCGATCCCGTGTGCCCTTGGTTTTTGACCCATCTGTTTCTCATTGCTCTCAACGTTTTTCTCCATTCTCATATCCGACTCATCATCTCGAATATCGAATAATCTCGAACAACCAAAAACAAAACCAACGTATCCATCGAATCGTACTAAACTTTTAGAATCGGACAATCCAGGTTCAACAGATTCCGAAGTTAGGAAAATCCTAACGCTTCACATCCCAATTACAGAATATGACACACTCGGCTCCGAGTCCGACAATGATGTGTCTGCACGCGCTCTAAACTCGGCCAAGTATCGCGCCCAACGTGGTGAGATTCCATCTTATAAATTAGATAAATATATCTCTAACTCAAAGGATAATTTTATTTTTAGATACCCAAGATGAGACCTCGTCCTCCTCCGAGACCACGCCCACTAGCATGACCCGGAAATCGAAGCCACCTTTTGCCGCAAGGAAGGCTGGCAAGCCGGGGACGAGCGGCAAGCGGCATGTGCGCAGTTCCAGTGGCTACTCGAGCCACAACGAAGAAACTACTTTTAGGTAGGTGATCTAAATGTAGCCATTATCCTGCTTACCGAATGCCGCTACTTACGTAATCAGAACCCTGTACGTTTAGCATATCCAACTATCCACCAAACTATCAGGACCACATAAATCCACCAGCTCGTTTTTCGGATGCCAACGACAAGACGAAGACCCAGACGTCGCCACGAATGCGTGCCAACCAGAAGCTGCAGCGGGAGGCTTTCCAGATAAATGTCTAAGAGCCGAGTTAATTTTAAAGCCTAATCTTAACTGAATATAGTACATGTAAGGCGCGGAACGAAACTGTAAAATTTGTTGTAAAATCCACATAATCGAACTAAGACTTCGACAGGCCAAAGATCAATATATATCTCACTGATTATATTGGTCTTGGGACAGACCCACTTCCACAGCTAAACTAACTCGAAAAAAACAATACCTATAAAGGCCGGAAAAATCTACAAAAGGAATCTCAACTATTTACAACTGAAGAAGCGTTCAAGAAATGACAGGCAGTAGGAGAAACTTTGATTTTGAACTTAAGAATCGAATGGAGACAGCACGAGAAATAAACCATAAGACTTATTTACACACTGATTATGCTTAGTTGAACTTGAAAAGCTGCATAAGTGTAAAGCCAAGACGGGTCGAGGGATATAAGTAAATTAATGTTATAGATCCTAAATTAAGCATTTAATGTATGATAAACCGAACTGCGGCAGGCCGCAGATGCTGATGCTGCTCTCTTATCGCCAAGAATCGAGGACATCTAAGCAAGTCTCAAGACAGAGCATAAAAAAAACATATAGTACTATATATATATATGCGCATAAACAATACTAATTACGGAGGCATTTGCATTTTGTAGTGTGAATTATGAACATTATTTCGTTGAACTAAACATGGCATTGTTTGTTTCCATTGAACACCCATTTTTGCATCAGTTTGTAAGTGTTTTGCGACAACAACTGTTAGCTAGTTACTTAAATGAATTAAATTAATTTACGGGGATACAATATATTATATAAATATAAACACGAATGCATTCAGATAGTTTATGAAACTGTTGTACATAGCTAAGCGTCATACAATTACTTCTACAAATCGAATATAATATACAATACCAACCGGAAGGCATACTCGTATGTAAGAAGCGTATTAAATGTTAGATGGAAGAAGGATATTACCGAAGGCCAAAGTCGTAAGCCAGCATGCATTTCCATAGGCTCAACCGCTCAACTACAGACCCCACATATAGCCGAACTCGAAATATTTGCCAAAATAGCATACACCCCCTTATGAGAGCTGGGAAAAAATCGATTTCAACATCGATATTATCGATTGGTTTGGTTTAAGTCGAGCATCGATTCCGTTTTGAAAGAATCGATCTATCGATAAATTCGACCGCTACGAAGAAAACGAGAATAAATAGTTAAAAACGAAGAAGGATAATTACATTAAAATTAAGCTTTTAATTATTTTATTTTATAATAATATATTATATATTTTTTTTTTTATTTCCTTAATGTCGATGGGTGCAAGTTCTACCGAATCAGATCGGACTTTAAGGAGAGTTTGATCCAAGTTCATTAAAGATTTATATCCGAAAAGTTTTGTCAAAATCTAAATCTTTAGCTTTGCTACAATTTAATCGATTTTATTTTCAAAAATATCGAAGAACATCGATGGGCTTTAAATCGATTTCGCTTTAAGAGAATCGATGTATCGATTAATTCTACCGCTACGAAAAAAACGAGAAGGAAGAGTTAAAGAGGAATAATGATAGTTAAATTAAAATTAAACTTTAAATTATTTTAATATAATAAATTATATTTCTTTTATTTTCTATCTTTTAATTTCCTTTACCAAATCAGATCGGACTTTTAGTAGAGTTTGATCCAAGTTTAATAACATCTAAATCTTCTATTTTCCTTTGTTCTACATGTTTTACGATTTAATCGATTAAATCGATTATATTTTCTTAAATATCGAACAAAATCAATGCTTTTACAATCGATTTCTTCGCAGCTCTACGCCCTATCGCCCCCGCTCTCCTGTACCATATATAGACAAGCGTATATGTAACTCTATTTTCCCAGTACATAGCTACAACGACAAACAACAACCAAGCAACCAATTACATGACAATATGACACAACACAAGTACATTGCAAGCGATATAGAAAGCATTAACGATAAAAAAACGATAGAGAAGGAGGATTAACTTATAAAGTTGAAGTTGAAATGAATTAATTAGCAACTCTTCAGACTGCACAGCAAGAGGCGAAAGGCATTTACTTGAGAAATTCTTCAACTGCATTACTTGGTTGTACAATTTGGAATAAAAATAAAAGTGTTTGGGCACCTTTGCTATTAAGTAAGAGAACCTACATAAACATGTTGTAAAATTACACACACGAAATTCTTCTAAAAAACAGCACAGTTTATGTACATTGAGAAAAACTCCCAAGCAAAATACATGACAAGACATATGATAAAGAAAAGCCAAGTTCTTTTATTTTTTTGGGAGTTAACAATAAGTCGCTTTTATTTACACTTGACAGAGTTGAGTAAAAGAGAGAGATGCTGGACTCGTACGTATGCGGATATATAATATAGATTCACACCGAAAGGTAAGCTTTATTCCTTACTGACTCACACACGCACATCGTTCTGGTGGCTGCAATTGTTGCATTTAAAGCATTTTCATAGATACACAATAGATAGGTAGATAGACAGAGCTTCGGAACTAGGAGCTATACAATGATTGTGTGTGCTCGCTTACACATATAACTTAGGGCTAAACAGGATACAATTACATCTTAGAGTTGGTTACAAAATGGGAATCCTAACATTTCGCTTACAAGAACACACTCGATTATAAAACTGGAGTTTGGAGTTTGGGGGGAGTAGCAAAACGGATTTCAGATTAAGGATTGATTGCTGTGTTGCTTTTATGGCAAATATCAGAACATGATGGGCTTGTCCTTGCACTGATCTATGACATAGCCGGTGAAGCGCTTCAGAAACTTGGGATACTCGCGCTTGTAGACGGCCCTCAAGGCGCTGGCAGGCGCCCAGCCTCCGGGATTAACTAAAGATTGATAAAAACACTCAAAATTAAATATATTCTTAAAGATATATATATTATATTCAAGCGACACTCACCCACAGAGCAGTAGGTTATCTTGCAGGTTAAATCCTCTCGATTCAGAGGCTGACCCTTCACATAATCCTCGGGCAGATGGGTCTGGCAGGCCAGTATAACGGTGAGGAAGATGCGCACACACTTGCCATTCTTGGACTCCTGCTTGGCATACTCCGTGGAGTTGTTGCACACCACCCACATGTCCCGGGCCCCGTCCTCCAGGTTGTCGGTGATCTTACGCATGTGCGACCAGAACTGGGCATCCCGCTGACTGGCCGGCCAGATGCGCTTGTGGGTTTGCAGAAAGAGCAGGGTGTCCGCCGAGATTTTCTCCAGTATCGTGCAGTCCTCCAGGGTGGCTAAGGAATTTATTTAGTAAGGGTTAGGAGGTAGGAATTCAAGGACTCACTCTCCCAGTCATTGCGGAATTCCGGCATAAAGAAGTAATGGCACATTTCCCTCGCCGTCACACCCTGGACGGTGTGATAGGCCTTCAGGGGGTCCATCACCAGGCCATTGACCTCCTCCTCGCGTTTGTACATTTTGATCTCACCCTCGTCGGCAAAGATTTGCCAGCCATTGCCGTCCTGGCCAACGCCCTCGCGTGCATAGTGCAGCTGCTCCTTGCACACGCGATCGATCTGAACGGGGATTAAACCCAATTAATCTCGGATTATGCCTTATTGACAATTTCCGCTGCTCACCTCCGGCCACAGGGCATGGCTTTTGGCCTCCGCGCCCGTGCCGAACTCCTCGCGTGCCTCCTCGCCCTCGGCCACCGCCTCGTGGGGCACATTGACCAGCGTCTGGGAGATCTGGGATTGCAGCCTCAGCTTGAAGCGCAGCTGCATGTCCTCCTCGATTTTATCCAGGCCCGTTTCGACCGCATCGAAGAACTCATCCTCGGGCAATGTGGAATGTGGACCCTCCTGGGGAAAGGAAAAGTAAAAGGAAAGGAAAAGTCATACCCTGAGCACAAATCAAGTCAAGTTTATATCTTCCAAGGTTCGGCCTAATTTATTTTAATGACGAAACCGCATTCAGTTCAATTGGAAAGAAATGTGAACGTGCTTTGTATAAATTAATCGACGACACTTGTCTGTGCCGGCAAATGGCCCAAGAAAATCCCATTTATGCTGTTGTTTTTTTCGTATTTTTTGCGGACGGACGGAGATTCTCCGGCTGGCATGCGTAATTGGGCGAGCATAATGGACACAAAGGCGCATCATTGTGCCATGAATACGTAAGCAGAACCCAGCCAGACGGGGCTTGGTGCGAGCTCCCCGCTTGATGGAGGAGAGTCCCATTAAAGCAGTGGAAACTCCCCCCAAGGAAATACTATTAAAAGGAACTTTGCAAATTCCATTAGCGCGACTAGGGAAAGAGGTAAGCCAATAACAGAGAGTTGTTTGGGGAAGGTGGGATGAGGAAGTTATGATTAAAATCTAATTAAAACGCAAAAATAATAAACAGAATAAGGTAATCATATTTTTAGGAACATTTTCATTTATAAATAAAGATCTACTTTCCGTTTAACCTCCTAAGTATTTGTAGATACTTATCAAAATATTATTTACAATAATTTTAATTATTATTCCTCTGTAAAATAATATTTTTAGGAAAATTTTCATGTTTAAATATTCTACATTTCTGATAACCTCCTAAATATTTGTAAATATGTATAAAAATATTATTTACAATAATTTTAATTATTATTCCTCTATAATATAATATTTGTAGAAACATTTCCATGTTAAAATAAATATCAACATTCCTGTTAACCTCCTAAATTTGAAATATTTATCAAAATATTATTTACAATAATTTTAATTATAATTCCTCTATAATAAATTATTTTTAGGAACATTTTCCTGTTTAAATAAATATAAACATTCCTGATAACCTCCTAAACACTCCTAAATATTTATTTAAATATTATCTGCAATAATTTTAAATTACTTTCCCTCTATAACTACCTAACGAGTGCCCACTGTACCCCATCTGACGTCTGTGGCGTGGCGCGTGTATCCCCAGAACGGCAACAGGCACCCCGTAAATGCCTCGAATGGAATTTTTGCGGAATTGAATTTGTATTTATTAATTAATGCAGACATGTGCGCAGCCACAGGCGTTGAAATAAATACGCCCCCCTACGCGGCAAAGTCGAGTGCATCATCATTATCATCCCCATCCCCATTCCCATCCTCGTTGGCCACGTCTTCATCTGGCCAAGTGGCGCCGCGATGAAGTCATGGCCTATATGTGCCCTGTGACTATGCCTAACCCAGCGGCGTCGCTCTGTCTCCTCTTACCAGGCTCCTCCTTCACGAATTTACCACGAATCCTTATCCAAAAAAAAAAGTGTCCTTTTTTTCGCACAGCAGGAAATTAAGCGGAACCGGAGAGAGAGGGAAAGGATTGCGTGGCAAGCGAGAGTGAGAGAGGTCAGCGAGCGAGCAAGCCAGCAAGCGAGCGAGCGAACTAGCGTGTCCACGCGAATCCGAATCCTTCCGTTTAGCGCAAGGACACAAAACAAACTGTTGCTGCTCGCCAGCATTTAAAGGCTCAAGAGCCAGGAGCGACGCCAGCAGAGAGAGAGAGAGAGAGAGAGCGTGAGAGAGTGTGAAAAGAGAAAAGCCCCCGCACGGGAAAAAGCTTCAATGAAAAGGATTTCTCGCATTTAAATAATAAATCAATGCGTGGGGTTTACCAGAGGCATTAACCAGGAGGGGAGTCAAGTGTGGCAGGAGCAGGAGAGGAGCAGGAGAGGCGGCTTTGCCTTTGGCCCACAAATGAGGGCAATTTCTGTTGCAAAAACCCAGCACTAACAACCCACATTTAATCCCTCTCATTTGGACGAAACTTTAAGACACTAAGAGAAATAGTATCAATAGTTTGTGATGGATTTCTTAAAAGGGAAATGATAAAATAAGTAAATAGTAACTAAAGAGTATAAATAAAACTCTTAGGAAGCAAAATAAAGCATAAACAAATTAGATTTTGTACTTAAATAGGTTTAAACTAAATATTTTATATAGTAAGTCGTTCAGTTTAATACGAATTATTCAGCAAACGCCCCACATGGACTTGATTAATTGCAACTTGTTGGCATTCCGCACGATAAACTCTAAATAATCTCTACAAATTCCTATCTAAGAACCACACAAAGTGTGGATATTTAATACGATTTTTGTTTGTAAACACTGCATGTGCTACACTACAGAAAAAATGTGTGAGACTTCATAATTTAACTACCAGATAATTTAGAGATCATTTAAACTTAAATAAATGAATGATTTACTACTTCTTAAACCCTAACTCATTTATTAAGCCTGTAAAGGTATTTTAAAGTTCATTTTCCCAACATTCTCACACCCTTAAATAAAATAAATCATTAAGAAATATTCCACTCCTCTTAAAACACTCCTTAAGTACAACATTTTAGAGATAATTTCGGTTTGTGTACCTTAATTTGTTTGACTTTGCCCTTTTGAAAACCGGAGCGCCAAATAAATCGCGCCGAGGGCATGCCGCCTTGTTTTGTTTATAACTTTGTATTTCTGTGTATATCTGGGTATTATTTATATTTATGTATTTGAGCGTGCGGCGATTTCAGATTTGCAACATGAGCCAGTGCTCGCTCGGTACACTTGCGTCTATATGTACGTATTTATAATGACTCTTTCAATGCAACCAAAAGGAATTTCACAATCTGCACACAGCACTCTCAATTAAAAGCGACAACGACGGACGACAAATATGAGAAATAAAGAAACGGTTGCGGTTCGGTTCGGTTCGGTTTGAATTTGTTTATGATTTGTACGTGTTGGCGACTCGATCGCTGACCGCCGACTGACTGACCAAAAACCTGGCTCATAAGCCATAAAGCCGACAGCAGGCTAAGCCAGGCTAATAACGAGCGGACACAGGTGAGGCTCTCTCTCATTTGAAACTAGGTGGATTTTGAATGCTCTTTTGGGGGATTAATAAAAGGGGATAAGACTTAAAGGGTATTTAAATTAAATCTCTAAAATATTTCAACCTAATGGAAAATGTTATTATTTTATTGCTTGAGTAATAATTCTTTTTTAATTCCTTATTGCTTTGAACAATTTAGAAAGTAAAGTATTGAAAACCTAATTAAATAAGCAAGAAATCTCTATGTAATTACTAATTTTTAATCTCAGCTTTTATCCCTGATATCCTAAGTATATTTTATTATTAAAGAAGAATCCTCTTGAGCCTCTGTTTCTTAACTTTCCATTAAAATCTATAAACTCCTCTTATAGAAAGCGCATTCTGACCAACTCTTTGGATCATTTGTCAACCTCAATGTCTGCCATATTGGCGCGAGGTAAATCTTCGCCAGCAACGTCAGTCAGTCTGTCTATCAGCCTGTCAATCCAAGCCAAAAGAAACCGTCTAGACGCCCACTTTGTGCGCTTGAGCAGTCGCCAATCGGTTGAACCCAGAAGCCCCAACCCAGGCATAGTACTCAGTACAACTCCACCATTTACATTTCCTACCATTATTGGACGTGTGCCATTAACTTGTAATTGAAAGGGCAAACAATAATTATTTAGAAGAGATCATTGCCTGCCCTTTGTGTGTTGTGTGTTCCAGATAAGATCAGAACATGGGGAAACTCCGTGACACGGAAATGATTCAATCGGAATCGCTTAAATAATAGTACGGCTGCGGCCTGTTCTACTTTCCGTGGATATGATGAAACGTCGAACCGGCGAGTGTTTATTTTAAGACGCCGACAAATCACACGCAAATCACTTCACGGATTGGCTGGCTTTGTTTGCTTGCTTGCTTGCTTTTTTTGTAATTTTTTGTATTTTTTCGGTGGGAACGTGTTTGGCCCCGATAGGCGCGCAACACTGACCATGAAACCGATTTCTCTCTCTTATTACAGGCTATAAGGTTGGGCACTTACCTCGAAATCTGGGCCAGGATATGACAAGCGTTTCATTTTCTCGATTTCATCCTTGAACTTTCTGCAAATAATAAAAAGCACAGGAATTGGGGGGCTTAGTTGGGGCTTTAGAATAAATACTAGAATAAAAACCATAATGCTAGTAACTAATTATAGATAAATCGAACTAATTCCACTGTAATTATCAAAGCTTATAAATAAATAACTTCAACAACGATAACAACGAATTATTCAATTCAATAATCAGTCTTCTGAGGGAATTCCCTTTGTCAAGGTCAACCTACTTGCTCTGGTCCTCGGAACGACGCCGCTTATCAATTTCCCGCTCCAGTTTCCGCTTCCATGAGTCATCGCTCTCGGCAATGATTTCCAGGCAGTGCTGCAACGTAGTGAGCACACCGGACGTGGTGGCCCGAAACGTAATGGATTCCCCCTGCAAATAAATATAATATTTGAGGTATAAAATTCCCCTCTAAAGGCTGCTCTCTCTTCACCTTGAAATCAATGCACTTGAGGCCGTCGCCCAAGTCTAACGGCTGAGCATTGTTCTTGTTCAGCTCGGAGCAGGCATCGAAGTATCGCTGCAGCGTCTCGATCTGTCCGAATAGAATGTCCTTGAAGGTCTCCAACTCGCCGACCTTTTCGCGCAGATTGCGCTGCGTCTTCTTCAGGCTTCCCCCACTGGTCAACGAGATGGTGTTCGACTGCAGGCTCATGGTGCTGCCATGCCTTCGCAGCGAAGTGGTGTCCGTGCTGCCAGTATCCTCCTTGTATAGCTGCAGCACCTCCACCCAGTGCATGCGATCCTCGCTGGTCTCGGCCCGCAGGCACCAGTTGTTGAGGTTGTTGACCACCACATCGAAGCGGAGTTCGTCTGACTCATGGGCCTAGGAAGGAGTTTAATAAGTCACAGAAATAAGGGGTAATTATGGGGAATTAATGAGGGAATGTACTTGGGAAAAACTTCATTAATGGCTTACATTCAATGCAAATGTATGCCCAAACAATATAATTATTTTTGCTTATTAATAATACAATTAATGCTAAATATAGCAACGTTCTTGATATACATATTCATGATTCATCGTTAATTTAAGGTTTGTGAAAAATAATTAAATGAAAAAACCCCTCTAGAGATAATTTATATTATTAAATGGAATCATCAAACCCAAGAAACCGGGATAAAAGTTAATAGAACAACTGTTATGATTAGAAAAACCTCCCAAGAACAAGATTACACCTCAATTTCCTCCAAAAATACAGTGCAAATTACAGGAATAAGCACCTAGTGAGTCATCGCTTGTTTTTTATGAGGTTTTGGCAGCTTCGACAGTATAAATAGATAAGTACACACTCATTGTGAAACACCCTCCTTGCCAGGGCAAAACACAACACGCCCTCCTGTCAACACAGCTCGCCTGAACCCAGGCCAGAAGGCATTAGTGCCTGGACAAGAAGGGAGAGCGGGCGCCACCCCACTCACTTACATTGATGACTTCAATTTGGTCTATTTTCGTCGCGTTAATTGATTGCGCTGCATTGATTGCGTAGCTCAGACACGGACACAGACCAGGGGAGTGGGAATTGGCATTGGAATGGAAATGGAAATGGAATTGGACTCGGGAATCGACTTGGGTCATCGAGTTTGCTTTGACCGAAAAACACATGCGCACACACTCACGCCCATTACTTTTTTATTAGTTCAATTGAAAGCACTTGCCGGAGCTGTTGCTGTTGCTGTTCCTGTGTCCCGCCCTCTCCAGACTGAGTGGAGCTCTTACCTTTATGGTGGCCTTCGTCAGGCTGATGGCTCCGCGACACCCAAAGTCCGATTCCGACTCGGACTTGTAGTAGGAGAGGGTGCCGTCCTTGAGGACAATGTAGCGCGGCTGCCAGCCGTAAATGTAGTTGGTCCACTTGCTCAGGTAGCCCCGCAGCTCGATGCTGTTGTCCAGATACTCCTCCTCCTCGGAGGCGTCGCTCAGTGACCCGGCTGCCGCCTCATTGCTGGAGGGTGGCGATGCCGATACCGGTGCCGCTGCAGACTCCCCTGCGTTGCTCGTCGACGCCACGTCCATGTCCAGTGGGTGTGTGTGTGTGCCAAGTTATCTGCGAGAGTGGGGTGTGTGTATCTTAATCAGCAGGTTGCCGCCGCAGAAGATTAAAAATATATTGCGCCACGTCCGCGCAATGTAAACAACTACAACGCCGCCCGACTGCCGGCCCGGCCGCGAGCGAGGCAATTGAGGGCTGAAGGCCCATATCGTGATAATCCAATTCAATCAAGCAGAAGCAGAAGCAGCACATCATCATCATCACAATCGCCTGACTCATTTCCCTTCGCTCCGTCGCCGCTGCCGCTGCACCTTGTGGTGCCGCCGCTGCTGCTGCTGCTGGTGCTCCGGTTCGGGAGCCACCGCTTCTGGAGCGGAGGGTGTCGCTTTCACATCCCCATCCCCCTCCGTTCACCACTCACCGTTCGCTTATTGATTGCCCCGGCGCTCCGCAAACATCTGTGCAACACGTAACGCGAGCTGGTTGTTTGTGCAGAGTTTTGGTAAATAAAATAAACGAAAAGAACTCTCTCGCCTGCGAAAACCAAAACAAAGCTTCCAAGTGTGACCAGGCGGGGGCAGAGCATTCACACCAAAAGCAAGAAATCAAAGTGTTGGGAAATGAGCAATAAGTATACAGCGTTCACACTGGACTAAACTTGATTTTAAGTTTTGGATTTAAGGCAAGAATTAAGCAAGAGTTATAGAACAAGTATATTTATTTTTTATATACTACACTTTTTAATTTTCTACCATAACTATTAGGTAAATATAATTAAAAATGGTCAGCCACTTTGTAAGTCAAGAAAAGTAACCAGTGTTGGATAAAGTAAGATGATTAAGTTCAAGGAGCAACTTGGCGCGAAGTTTTGCTTACGTTTTACTTTAAATAAATGCAAAGTTCATATAAATGCAAGGATATTAATCGTTTTATTTAATTAACAAATTTCTAAAGCGTACTTTTTAATAACAGAATTTAACAATAAAGTCTAGAATAAAATCCTGAACTCCACTGAGACTGTGCAAGGCACTGCGGCTGACTTAATGCATAAATAAACACCATATTAAGTTACCCAATGGAAAATCGCTTACTTTGTGGCTGCTCTGGAGCTGCAGTTGCCATCGAACAGTTCCCGAAGAGAGTCCCCTGATGGAGCAAGCCAAACTAAAAGGAGAAGCATTCCTGTTCCTGCCAGAAGGACACGTTTTCTTCCATGAGGGCATCAAGCTCATTTCGGATTACGGAGAGATTGACGATAGTGACGCGGACTGGCTGATGGATGCCGAGGCCATCTGCCAGGTGCTGACAGAGGCAATGGCCGAGAAGGATGTGATCTATAAATACATGCTGCAGCACCTCCTAAGCACGGCTACGTTCTACAGAGGATCCAAGATAGACTTTCCCCTGGACTTTGAGCAATACCTCCGCTTCCGGATGCCCTTTTCGGTGACGCCTGTTTTCAATTCCTCGCAGCCAGGATACATCAACCTCTTGGCTCCCACCACGCATCCCATGGTGAGCAATGGCTACGTGAATCCGGAGAGTGTTCAGCTGCTGCTCCGGGGAAACTTAAGGGATGCTATTAGCCACCTGGACGATATTCGTTGTCGCAGTGGAGTGCAGTACAAGCTCAGCTATCGAACGCATGAGATCGGAGATCAGGGATTCGTTCACGAAATCCTGGCCTGCGAGAGACGCGACTCTGGCGGAATGCCCAGTGTTGTGTCCTTTGTCTTCCTACCGGCCCTGGAGTTTAGCTTCGCAGAGCATCCGCTGCCCACGTTCGTGCCCTCGGGACCCGCTTGGAGCCACTGCTGCAGCAGCACTTTCTACTGGCTGGCTCTGTTTCAGGTGTATCCGCACTTTGACCGGCGCAGCTTCTGTCCGTATGTGCCGAGGCTGCAGGGCATCCAGGATGAACGGATGAAAAAGTACCGGAATGTCCTGCGCCTGCTGCTGCGCATTGGAACGAGCAATAATATTCCCGACTTGTCGGATATATTCGTGCTGAAGGGCCTGCACTTTTACCGGATGAGATATAATGCCAGCTGTGACTGCAATCTGTCCTTGACCACGCTTTTTATAGAGGTAAGCCAGAGGGGTTGAGCCAGAGATAGTTCCTTTTAAAGAAAGTTATTCCCTTTACAGCTCCTCAGCATCCACAAAGAGATCACCTACAATGAGGCCTTGCAAAGATTCGTTACCTTTGGTGGTCAGCAAGACCACTGGATGGGGGATGCCATCCGGCTGGACAGCATTACCAAGAACGTGGCCATGTTCTACTACATGAACTGCATACCCGTGGAACACCTGAAGCACCTGTTTGGCATTATTTAAACATCGTTCCCCAGGGAAAGTGGCTTCTCATATTACGTATACGCAGCGTTTACATAGAAAAACGGCTGGCACAGCGACACAACACAGTTGTTAAATGGAATTTATCCTCTATTTATTGGACACGGTTTCATTTTGTTTTTTGGGGTGAGGTTTCTCGAGGGGAATTATGCCACAATTGCAATTATTTACAGACCACAATACACACACAGCAGTTAACAAAAACGCCTACGATACTAACAATAAATACAATGCGTAAATAAAATAAATAATAATAAATTAATTAGTACACGTTAACTACAAACAAGTGACTTTTTGAGCATTCCTAATCCTAAAAGCTAGACGAGGTCAACAATGGAAGTTGCAGCGAAGCAGGAGCAGGAGGAGGATGCCTTCTACATGAACACATCGTTGTCCCGATCCCGAGTGACGGGCAGCTGAATCACCTGCTCCTCGTGATACTCCCCTTTGGGTCTGTCTGTTGTGGTTGTTGTCCTTTTCGTCTTACTCGCAGGAGCTGGCTTGCTGTATTTGCTGGCCAAAGCCTTGAAGATGCTCTTGGGACAGGCCTTGAAGTAAGGAAAG
This sequence comes from Drosophila tani, assembly GCA_008042535.1. Classification (NCBI taxonomy): domain Eukaryota; kingdom Metazoa; phylum Arthropoda; class Insecta; order Diptera; family Drosophilidae; genus Drosophila; species Drosophila tani. Next base: position 38,191 of record VNJO01001725.1, on the reverse strand, counting down.
CACTCGCCCGGAGCCTGCTTTCCCTCGCCCACCTCCTGAGCTTGGACATAGTCGGGAACTAGCTCCGAGAAGGGTGATTTGGTGACACTGGAGAGGAAATATTATGGTTAATATCCTTAGGATCCTGTAAAGTTATCCCACTCACGTCAAGAACAACTTGGTCATCTCCCCAAAGACACCGAACTTTTCCAGGCTGCGGGAATGCATCTCGCAAATGGTCCTCAGCAGGCAGGCCTTGCCGTCCATGCCAAAGGTGGACAGGAAGTCCTCCACCACGCCGTACAGCAGCACCCTCTCTCCGCCATGGAATATGTGCTGCAGACCGGCGGGCAGTTCCGGAAACTTTGGCCCCTCCTCCTTCACCTTAAACGGATGATCCTCGTCGCTTCTGCTCTGCTGCTCACTGAGATCTCGCTTCCTACGCTGCACATGCAGATACCTGGCCACATACTCGCCCACCATGTGACCCGCCTCGTGGCCAAAGGAGCGGGCGAAGAGCGGCGGCAGATCCCCCAGGGGATTCTGGTTGTCCGTCAGCCCCAGCTTGTCAAAGTCAACTGCCGATCGAGGGGGAGAATCAAGAGATCAGATCAGAGTTAATTGAATAGTCAGGACCACTTACTGGTGACTGGGAAGCTGATGGTCAGGTTGGAGAAGAAACCCTCGGGCGGATGCCGCACCAGGGGCATGGCAATCGTTGGGGTGAATGTCAGCGATGTGCCCGGCGGCAGGGCCAACCGCCCGTCATCCGTGATCCAGATCAGACGCTTCTTTCGTATGTGTGGGGCATCCGGGGAGTCGGATTCATAGTCCGGCTTGGCCAGGGCCTCCGCATCCGCCAGCTGTGCTGCCAAGTCGAAATCCTGGCCAGCATCCGGCTGTCGATTAAGCGCTGATGTGAAGCAGACAAGTGCCAGTAGCAGGGTGAGGAGGAGGAGAAGGTGTTGACGCCTTAATACGATGTCCAACTCCATCATGGGTTGAGGTGGTGATAGCTGCTAAGATGGTGATAATTGTGATTAAGTTGAGAGAGTGAGTAACATCTATAGCCAATTGGCAATCCTATTAGGCCACTTAATGCCTCACTAAGGTGCTTTAGAAGATGAGTTTAAGTTTTAGTCAAAACAAGACTTTTCCTTCTGGTTAATACTTGTATTATAAAGCTTTTTGTAAGGTAGTAAACCGCTTTGCTTAACTGAGAAAATGTCTGTTATTATAATAATGGTTACATGTTAATAATAATGATTAAAGTTGTTAGAGCAACAGGTAATAGATCGATCATTCAGTGAATGGTGAGGCTATTGAAATTGATTTAGAAGACTGATGGCTTTATTTTAACAAGAAGGTAATATACTAAAGCAATTTCCTTAATTTACTTAAATAATCTTACTACTTTTCCACTTTTCCTTCAACCAATTTGTTTACTCTTGCTTCCCCCTTCGATTCTCAGTCAAAACAAAAGACTTAGGCAGCAAACTCGTCTTCCATTCCAGTTCCAATTCCAATTCCCGACTTGAGATGATCAACGACTGGCCTAATGGCGGTCATTATACAACAGTTGTATAACAGCAATTGTGGCCAACACATGGACTCCACACACCCCGTTCTGCATTCTCCTTTAGCCCCCTGGTTTCCCCCATCAAACATCCCCCTATTCTCCTGATCTTTTCTATATTTTCAACTGGTTTCCCTGCTCTGAGCGCTTTGTTTTGGTGCCTTGTCGAACGAGATTTGCCTTTTTTTTTTTTGGGAAAGCTTCTCTCTAGACATTGTTCCAGCTGCACTTGTTGGAACCGTTAGACTATGGCATCTATACCTCAGCATCAACAAGAGTCGCAATATGAGAATCAGCAAGGTGCGTGCCTGTATTTGTATTCAGTGAAAGCATGTTAACAAATTGATTGATAATTCTAATCGAAACCCGTTGAGGCAGTCGGAGATTTCACCCCGAACAGAATCGAAATGGAGCAATACCAATTGCTCTCTCTTTAAGACGCACTTTTACCGCACCATCATCGACAATGATGCAACGAGGCGGAGGAGCAAGTTCTCCTGGCCACAGCCGGTTCGATGGCAATGGAGTGTTTGCAGTTGGCGATCCGAGGCCAGCGATCATTAGAGGCTGCAGCAGCACTTTCCCAAAGGCTGCAATTTGATGGCCAGCTGGGAGGTGCAGGTTCCCCCGCCCATCTAGAATCTAGACCGAGGCATTCCACACACACACACTCAACGCCTCCAACTCAAAGGTTTGGCCAGAGTTTCTCTCAATTTGGCATCAAAAAATTAAGTGAGACATACGATTTGATGTGGAATCCAGAATATATCGAAAATAGAGTTTTAAGAGTGTCTAGGTTACTTTATTCTGTAGAAGTTTGCTTTTAATAATTACAAAATTATTTACACCCAACTAAGGTTAATAACGATTTAAACGTGATGAAAATAAATTAAATTTCTAACCCATATCGTTGATTGATTAAGGATTTCATGCTTAATCAAAGCAGAGACCTTGGAAAACTGGTTTTTAGTTAAAGCTTGGCACTTCTCAATCCCATTAGCCAAAGGTCTGACAGAATTTCTCCTTATTCAGACACTGATCTGTCAAAATTAGGACTAAACCAACTCGATGTCAAGGCATCACTTTGGGCAAACAGGCGCACAAGCCGAAGGCGTGGTCAACGATATGCAGATGAGATTAATTGCAGCTCCAGTAATAGACATGAAGGCGAAATGGGGCCACTAACTAGGCTGAACCAGGAGGAGGACTGAGGCGTGGAATGGATTGGAATGGAGCGTAGTGCGTTGAGGAAGCGCCACGACTGGCCCGTCCAGTCCAACTCCGCACTGCCCCAATCCACTTCAGTTGACAGCGACGGCTCGGCGGCAGACTCTCGCTTATGGCCATGACTGGTGGCGGCGTTACACATGTTGGCCAAGGATCATTTTGATTTCTATGCGGAATCAGCAGCAGCCGCATCAGCGGAAAAACCAAGTCGAAACTCAGATGCCTTGTAGGCAATAAGTGTTCCAGATATTAAATGAAATAGTAAAGAACAAAATTTGATATTTTTCAAAGAGTTTTCCCCACAGGTGACAAATGAAATTTAATCATGAATAAGAGAAAATATAAAATACTTCTACAAATACAGCTTTACCAGGAAACATATTCAAAAAAGAAAGAAAAAATAGGAAAACAATCTGATAAGTATTTAAAATTACAGAAGATTTCGAAAATGAAATACTTCTCCTTTTCAATGTAGATATTCTTTTCTTGAGCGAGAAATAAGTTTAATTAAGGAATCCGTTAACTATTCATGGTAACGAATTGTTTTTTAAAATTTGTTGTGACGCTGAGAACACATTTAAATTGTAACAAATACAAATAATTAAAAAAAAAAACAATATAAAATAGAAAATGTGACAAAACCCATTATTTTGCAACTGCTTCCACTACTTTCAATCAAAGATTCCTCATGACAACTAGAGAAGAGAAGATTACTATTTTTTGGAAATTTGTTACAGATATGTTGTCCACAACTGAGCATTAGATAGCCACCTGTTGATGGCCAGATCCATGTGCCAGGGGATTTACCCTACGGTGGTGCAATGCCATGGCAGACACAGACAACAAACAAACAACAAACACGCAACAAATGTCAGCTCGGAATGCCACTTCTTCCAAGAGGGAAGTGAATGAGAGAGCTGGGGCAGAGACACTCTCCGTCTCGAGATCGAGACAGTGGAAAGCCTTCGCAACTTATGGCGAATTAGTGCAGCTGAGCTTTAATTGGCGCCTGCTAAATATGTCCATGTCCGTCTGTCAGAATCCAGAGAGTATTTCGCTTTTACCGCGCGTACCATCGGGCGACATAAAGAAATTAACTTAATTTTTCGCATTGAAACCGAAACCGAACAACTGGGTCAGCAGGTGAGCGCTGGCACTTGGGATCGATAAAGTAATACTCGTAATTTTGATTATTTCATTCCCGATCGCCGTCGAAACTGACACACGCCGAAGGGTTTGGTTCGTTGCTTAAGTCTTTCGTTTTAACGGGCACGTTGCACCCGCACTCGCAGCAGCAATGGCGCTGAATAATTAATTGAAATAAACAAAAAACAAGGCTTGCGAAAGGCAATTGTTGAGGGAGGAAAGTGCAAGTGGTGTCCAAGTGTCCGGCGGAATCGGATTCGATGTGTGCGTGCCTCGAATAAGCGAAGAAATCAATCAAAAAGAGCGGGGGTAGAAAGTTGACAGGCGATAACGCCGGATGCATGACAATTAGGTAATTGGTTATTTCGGTTTTTTTTTTTTTTTCATTTTTGGCAAATTCTTCGTCTGAATTTACGCTGGAGCTGGAAGCTTACATAATCTCGTTACGCACAATCGGCTGGGAAAGATCTCCCCTGCTTGAACTTGTCCTAGTTTCCGCTTCCGCTCCTTCTACTCGTGTTCAGAGTTCAGTCAGGAATTCGGAGATCACGCGTAGGTTTCTTTTGCCAGACAACACGATTTTCACTTGGCTATCGATCCTGTCAAAGCCTCAATGGATTTTTATGTCTCTCAGTTTTTATATTTTGTTGGGTTTGTTTTTGGGACACGTTCCGACAACCGCGCGCGATAGCGTTTGAAATTCAACTAAAGCGGCCAGCGGCCGTGGCGAGCGATAAAAAGCAACGGCGAACGGGCCAAACTACAATGCATAAGCAGCGACGAGCCGAGAATCCAGGCGGGGATCGGGCCAAGTCGGGGAAGGCAGAAGCTACTCGCACAGCCGAAACCAGTATGCGATTCAGCCTGGCAAGCATATACGTTTGATATTCGGCTTCGTGGTCGTTTGGCTCTCTGTGTGAAGTTGCCAATTTGGCGTTTGATTTCCTCTTAACCCGGAGCAGGCTCTGGCAAGGAGTAGACGGAGGCAGCGGAGATCAGGTCTAGCTGGGAGCAGCTGAGAGTTGGGAGAACTTCCTACTGACTCATCGTGAGGGCTTTCCTGGCTGTGGAATTAGGTCGCAGGTTTTTGGATGGGGACTTTCAGCTTCTAAGACTTGCCAATTAATTTCTCTTGGCGACTGCACACAGAAAAATAGAGTTCTAAGTTGGATAAGGTACTTGTTTATATGTTTAGATATAGAGTAAGTCTTGAATTTCACCAGAAATATTTTCTTAGACTTTTTAAATAATAATTTTGAGAACTTACATCTCTAATTTTCCCTGTATTCCCACCAGCAAGGACCTGGAATTTTTTCTCTGTGCCTGAACGATGTCCATCACCATCATGCCATGCCTAATCGTGGGACAAGTTCTCTATGCAGACTTTGGCCCCCACCGATCCCAGATCGTCTCAGGCTGCCGCAATTAAACTTTCCATGCGAACTGGATGCGACGCTAGGCTAGTGCGTGTGCGCATCTGGCATGCGGTTTCCAATTCGCTTGGCATCGGAGCAGTTTGCTGGTCAACTAATTTACATACAACGAGATCCATAGAACCATCTTGCTTGGCCGCTTCCGCTGCGGTTTGAAAGTGAGTCTCGTTTCGCCGCCTAGAACTTGAAGTTTCAATTGTGGGTCAAGGTCTCTATTTACAGGGGGGGGGGATTTTCTATTCGAAAATTCGTTGGGGGAAATCTTGGGGAATTCTTTCGAAATGCCCCATAAAAATATTTATAGGCCCGTTAAGTCAACTCTTTAGCGTCAAATGGCGCCATCATCAAGGTACGTGGTGAAAATTTATTGGAGTCCCAGGCGTTATCAGAGGGCCTCTGTGCTACGTGATTGTCGCTTTAATCGGGCTAAGTGCACTACGATTCACATGGATTCGCACGCACGCCGAGGGCTTTCCATTTGCGATTCATTTAAATAAATCGTCAACATATTTAAAGCCTTTATTGCATAATGATTAAATCAAGCAAATAGATTTCCATTTCCAAATGGCCGGTGCGAGTTGGCATGTCGGTATTGGGAAAATTTTGTGGGTTAAGCTTTCTCAAACGCAAAAGGGTAAGTCTAGTTTTTTTCCAAAGCTATTAAATATTAAATGGAAAATTGTTAAAATACATATAGTGAATGCAAACATCATGGTGAATTTATTGTGAATTAATGCAAGACCCGAAATGATGCCCAACAAACTTGAGATCTATCTACATATAAAGAAATTAGTTTGCCTATATTCTAGGCTACTTAGCCGTTCCTATTAAACTTCCTACAATTGTTAATGCCAAATATATTTAAAAATTTCACAATAAACTATAATCTATATAATCTATAAACTATAATATTAAAAAAGTCTAATACTTTAAAAATTATGTCGTTTAGTTTTTGAAACTCATTTTTCCCGTTTTCTGATATCCCCACCTTTTTATCAAAGTTTCACACCATGAGAGTTTATACACCGTCGCAGCTCTAGTCGTAACCAGTGTTACCTTCTTAGCTATTCTCTGGCCAGATCTGCATATTCAGCAAAACCTTGAACTTGAAATCCCTATGTTGGCCATAAAATATATGTACATTCAATAGTTTTAAATTAAAAATACTGAAATTCTTACAGATTTTAAAATACGAATGTTAGGAAGCAAGTAGATTCGACAGATTGGTTATGCCTAAGTACCAAGGATGTTGAAGTTAAAAAAAAATTGGAAAACCTAACGAAGAAATACAAACTTAACCTTAATAATAAAAAATATAAATAAATTTTTGAAATTAAAAATAACGGCAATTTCTTAAGAAATCTAGCTATTTTTGGCTATTTCGGTGGGCCTGCCCTGCTCTAATTCACGACCGATGGTACGCAACACTGGCCGTAACATCTGATTTATTCTTTGTTGTTTACTGTGGCGAGTATTATTATTAATAATTGAACCAGACGAGATAAGGGCCGGAACTGCGGCCAACGAAAGATGACAGCCCGCAACCCACAGACGCTGATGGCGCTTCCCAACGAGGAGAACTTTGACTTTCTCTTCAAGATCGTCCTGATTGGTGACTGTGGCACGGGGAAGACGTGCATCGTGGACAGATTCAAGACGGGCAACTACATCGAGCGTCACGGGAACACCATTGGAGTGGACTTCTCCATGAAAACTATTGCCGTGGAGGCGAAACAGATCAAGGTTCGCTGGAGATTCCTTGTTTTAATGAACTCTTCTCGCTAATGATTAAACTCGCTTCCTGTGTCCCTTTTTAGTTGCAAATCTGGGACACTGCTGGCCAGGAGAGGTTTCGCACTATTACGCAGAGTTACTATCGTTCGGCCAACGGGGTCTTAATTGGTGAGTCGTGTCTGTATCTTTGCGGATTTGCTGCGGGGCATACGCCCATCCATTTGTCACAGTCAATGGCTAGCGGCGACGCTATCAGCGCAGCTCCTGCTGGGTGTCCCGATAAGGGCTGCACGGTTTAAAGTGCCGCCTGGCACTGATTTTAATAGCGCAGCTAGTTCCTTATCTGAGGCCATGTGTCACGGAAGGTGTTTACTGTTTACTAATAGCCCCCCCATCGATTTCTGTTGCAGTTTATGACATCACAAAGCGGTCTTCCTTCTCCAACCTGCAAAAGTGGATCGAGGAGGTGCGCAGGTACACGGCCTCCAATGTCCTTATCATTCTGGTGGGCAACAAGTGCGACTTGGAGGAGCAGCGCGAGGTGGACTTTGAGGAGGCGCGCCAAATGTGTCAATATATACCTGAGATCTTGTTCGTGATGGAGACCTCGGCCAAGGAGAATATGAACGTGGAGGATGCCTTCCGGTGCTTGGCCACGGAACTTAAGGTGTGTAGGCTGGAAACACCTTACTGATCGGAAGTTAATCTTATTCCCTTAACAGCGCCAGCATGACGCCAACAATGTGGAGGATGTGCCGGAGAACACCATCACACTGGGCCAGGGCAAGCCTCTGAAGAGCTGCAGTAGCTCCTGCAATCTCACCTAGACTCCATCCGCTACGTGCCCCTTATTTGCTTTTATTTTTCGTTGTGATCAAATCGTTCTTTGTGGCTATATATATTTTTTAGTATGCTAACGTTTTTACCTAATCCTAGACCGTTCAAGGCGCACATGCCTTTAATTTATACACTAACTTTTACACAACCACATGTATTTATTTTAGGCAATAGAAGAGTACAAAAACAATCTCACACATCAGCGAATCATCGAGCCAACAGTGTCAATTACCAGGCAATGCTCAGAGAAAAGAGAGAAAATACGTCCAACTTCTGTATTTGTATTTTTCAATTTGATGAAACGCGAAATAAACTCGTTTATTTTGTAATTTTATTGGAAGTATCGTTAGTTCATTAATTAATTGGCTTAGCTCCTAGACATTATCCATATACACGTACAATTTTCGTATCATTATCATTGAGGGGATCGTCGTCGTTATTTTACACTAAATAAAATTGGCTTGGCAACAACTCTTCATCTTCATCATCATCATCTTCATCGTAATCATCTCAAAACAATTTGGAAACGCTTAAAAATTTGTTTATATCAAAATTGGTTTACTCCTCCTACTAGACAGGCTAAGTGTTATGTTGGTAATTGATTAGCTACTAATCTAGCGTGCCGTGTCATTTGTTTTTGATGCGCTGCACGATCCACTCGAGCCCCTGGTACAGGCCCTCGCCCGTCAGCGCGCAGCACGCCTGGATGTGCCACTGATGCTTCTTGATCGACGTGAGGTCCAATTGTCGCGAGATCTCCGCCGCCGACATCGAGCCCTTGAGGTCCTGCTTGTTTGCGTACACCAGCAGGCTGGCCTTGCTCAAATCCTCGTGCTGCAGCATCCGGTACAGCTCCTCGCGCGTCACCGCCAGCCGCTCCCTGTCCGTCGAGTCGATGACCATGATCACCAGTTCTGTGTTCGTGTAGTAAGTGCTCCAGGCGGCGCGCAGGCTCTGCTGGCCGCCGAGATCCCAGACCAGGAAATGGATGTTGCGCCAGACGACTTCCTCGACGTTGGAGCCAATTGTGGGGCTCGTGTGGACCACTTCGTTCATGAGGAACTGGTACAGAATGGTCGTCTTGCCCGCGTTGTCCAGCCCCACCATGACTAGCTTGTGCTCCTCGTTGCCGAACATCCGCCACAGGCGGGACAATAGCAGGCCCATCTTTCCTCCGAGATGTTTTCAGTTTTTATTCAATTTTGGCGCTGCAGCTGCTCTCTCTCTCTCTCTGACTGCTTTCCTATTGTTGTTTTTGTTGTTGTTGATTTTGTTTTCGTTTTCACTGATTTGATTGCGAGGCGATTGCCTCACACACACACACGGGCAGGTTATCTGCTGGCTGGCTGGCCTGCGCTGGTATGCGTGCGAGGTGCGTGTGTGTGGGAGTGAGCAAACGTGCGACTTTGTTGTTTTTTTTTTGTCGCTTCCACAGGGGGAAGGCCAAACTGTAAATTATTCACTGTGCTTGAACAAACTTGAACATATGCACTCTCCGTTACTGGTTGATGTTGCTGTTGTTGTGATTGCCAAACGAGTGTTTCAGGTGGAAATGGAGCTTCCTGATGGGTTTTTTCCTAGGGCGATTGGGATAAGGTGGTCGTCACAACGACTGGCGCGGCTTCGTTTACGCGTCGCAGTGGACTTATAGCTGCCGTTTTTGTTAATTTAATTAACACAGATTAATTAAAAAAGTAAACAGTAAAAGTAATTGTCCCTCAAACTTCCATCACTAACGAGAAGTAGTAGATTCCGATAACGATAACGTCGGGGTAGTGCTGGAAAGGGCCAACAGATTCGATTAGTTAGTTAGTTTATATATTTTAAAAGCTGCCTAAATTAGAAAATACATAGTAGGAAGCTATATATTTCCATATTATTACCAAAAGCTTAATTCTTTAATTTTCTTAGTTCCTAATATAATTAGAAATGAGTTCTTTAAATTCCCCATCTCTATATGCATTGCAGTGTGACCAGCTGGGTGCCAGTCATCTGTTTGTGCTGTTGTTTTTGTTGTTCGTGCCACTAATTAGCTTCGCACACCGGTGGCAATGAAAATATTTGCTTACCTGGTGATTTTGGTGGTCTCATTGGGCCCGTTGGATGCCACGACCTCCCCCGTGTCCGGTCAGGCGACCATCAGCGAGTGCCCCGGCCGGAGTGTGCCCCAGATCCGAGCGGAGGCTGCTGACTACGAGATCTCGCTGCTTTTCTACTACGTGTCTTGGGCCAGTGAGGCACGACAGGCGCGCCTGGTCTATAATGGCCTGGCCCACTACTACCAGGAATACGCCTTCTTCGGGGCGATCGATTGCTGGCACCTGCAGTGCAACTGCAGTCGCACCCTGCAGCCAGCTCCCGGAGTTGTGGGTGCCGGCGGCTATCCGGACAAGTGGCCCACGCTGGTGGTACGCTACGGCCAGAAGCAGATGCTCCAGTACCAGGGCGTGTGGAGCTTCGAGGACCTCGCCCGCTTCATGAACTACCTCATCCAACCGATTGATCGGGCGCACAGCAGCCAGGAGTTGGCGGCCATCAGGAGGCACTCGGATGCCGTGGTGCTGGGTCTGCTGGAGTCGCCGGATGACCGAGCGTACAAGCAGTACCTGGGCGCCGCCATTCGCTGGCTGGAGCTGGATCCGGAGAGGAATATACGCTTCACCGTGAACTTCGGCAGCAGTGCCAAGAAAATGCTGAAGGTGCCGGACACGGTGCTGCCCCAGCTGGTGGTCATCGACAGCCGGAATGGGGTGCACACGTTCAACAGCTCGTCGACTGGCGGCGACTGGAAGACGGTGGACATCCTGCGCTGGGTGCGCCACACTCTCAAGAACATGTCGCTCTTCTCCAACGGCTACGGCACGCCCATGACCATTGCGATGAAGGCGCGGCACGTTCCCGTGCTGGCGATGGGCGTACGGATGAGTCAGATGCCGCTGGTCATGGGCGAGGAGATGGCCGCCGTCCAAAGGAAGCAGGCACAGGGCTGTGAGGATTACTGGAACAGAGCGGAGCAGCAGGCGGAGGAGTCCTACTCGCTGCTGCAAGTGCCCAGGGAACTGTATGCAGAAAGGGAGCAGGGTGAGCGCTGCTATCCCGCTTGGCGCCGGACCAGAGCCACGCTGGCCAATTACTATCGGATCAACAGGTATCTGAAGCACCTGTGGACGCAGTACACCCATCAGAGCCATCAGAGCCACCTGAGCAGGCCGAATGTGCCGCACCTGATGAACCTGCACTCCAGAAACCTCTGCCTGGCCCACTCACACCACGGAACGCCGGCCATGAAGATCGGCATTGCCAAGATGGTCACCAAGTACGGTCAGCTGATCTGGCAGCACTCGGCAGAGCACGCCGCCCACAATCGCTCGCTGGGCGTGGTGATCTTCGACTCGGTGAGGTATCGGGACTACCTGCAACAGCTGGGCATTCAGCAGCAGCACCACCACGTCCAAGTCTTCATCGTGGACGCGGCGGAGGAGTCGCTGTACTTGATGCCGCAGCAGCAGCAGCATCCCTCCTTCTCGTATGTGGCGCTCAAGGACTTTATCCGGCAGTTCTATGCCCGCACCTTGCCAAGGATTCACAAGAACGCGATGCCTTCGATGGATTCCGAGTTCAGCAGGAGCTACAACAGGCAAATGCTGTTGCATGCCCTCCAGCTGCCGAACGCCACCAACGTGGTCTTCATGTATCGTCCGGACTGCGCCTTATCCGTCGTATTATCGCAGGCCTTCCTGCAGGTCTCGGCCCTTCTCAGCAGCCCCGAGGTGCACTTCGTCCGCTTCGACAGCCAGAACAACGATCTGCCCTGGGAACTGGCCATGCCGATCTCCCCCTCGCTGATCGTGTTTCCGCAAACGAACCCCACCGAATCCGTGGTGTTCCCCACCGACGTGCGCATCGATGTGCAAAGCGTCTTTGCATTCGTCATAGCCCAACTGGAGCCGGAGCAGCAGCTGCGCTCGGTCCTGGTCAGCTGCCGGCGGCGGACACGGAATGTGCGGAGCTGCCTGGACTTTGCCCGAAACCTGGTGCTGCAGCATGTGAGCCAGTATCTCAAGTATTGGGAAATTTACGAGCGGGAGCGGGACGCCATCCTCTCGCACCTGAAGGAGTTCAACCAGCTGCACATGGCCATCGAGAGCAGCATACGGTTATAGCGATATCCCACCGATTTGGCCCCCTAGCCTGTACTTAGAGCTGATATTTATTCCAGGGCAACGCAGCGCTGCCTGCCCGCTCCTCACGTGTAGCTAGTAAGTCCCAAGTTGTCTCTTGTTAAGGTATTTAACACTCCTAGCTCTAGCTAAAAATAGTTAATAAATTAACTCTTGGTTGGGCACCGTATTCTAAGATCCGGAGCCCGACAAAAACTGACAAAAACTGACAACAAAAATATAGAAAATGTTCAAGAATCTTTTCCCAGGTTTGTTTTATGTAAGGCTTAATTTTTATAAAAACCCAAGACTTGACAATTAAACATAAACCATTAATTTATTCTTAATACGTCTGAGACTTTATTGAAGTTTAATAAGGGAATACATATAAAGTTCAAGGGATTTCAGCATTCGTTCTATCATTGCTTCAAGGAGTAAAGAATACAGTCATCGGTTTAATGGCATTTTTCGTCTCTCTTTTCAAACTTTTGTTTATGTAATTATTTGACGCCAAGAACTTTCTGGAAGTCGAACATTTTTGCTTGCGTAGCTTCATTTCTTATCTGTAGATGCGAAATTGAGCTCTGAGGAGCCAGTTATTAAAAGAAATAAACAAAGAGATACATTTCTTCAAGATGTATGTATGTATATGAATCCAAAAATCAAATGTTTTCTGCTGCTGGGAATTAATGAGTATTGTTAGTTTACGTTAAACAAAATGCTGCACTCAAGATAGCTCGAATTGGCCGCCTTTAGGTATTGAAGTTTACGAAGAAGCTCCAGAGATGTAACTCGGCATTTCTTCAATTCTCCCTCATTCATGCGACTTAGGACGTTGTGTTCCGCTGCCAAATAGTATGGAAGTTTGCTACTCTGAAGGTGATCCACCAAATGGGACCACATCTCCAACAGAAGAGTGCCCAAGTCCCGCTGCCAGTCCACCTTCTGGAGCTGATGGAGCAGCACCGTCTTTAGCATGTAACTGGAGAGATGGGGCAACTTCGTAGCATGAGCATCCCTCAGACCCTTCATCAGGCGCAGAACATTCTTCAAATTGTCCGACTCCTTCATCATCTCCCGCTCCCAGTGTGGAGCAATGGCCATGAACGTGGTCGTCTTCCTCGACTTCTTGTTGACCTGCGGTACTGCGAACCATGTCCAGTTCTTGCGGATCTTGTCAGTAACCGGCGGATCGGACAACGGCCATTGGGCTCCGGTAAATTCGAATGCCGGCACCAGATCGAACTTGATGGTGCGACCAGGACTTACAGCCTCAATGGTGTGGGCACACCCGTACCCCTCCAGAGTATAGCTCAACGTGTAGTTCTGCTGGCTGGAGGTGATAATCTTCTGAACCGGATGGAACACCTTGTGGAAGGCGTCGCGTAGCCAACTCTGGAGCTTCATCCGATGAACGCGGCCGCAGGAGGCCACTATAAAGGGGGCATTCAGAAAGATAAACGCTGATTGGTCACGTTCCGGGCTGATATCCAGTGGAAACTTCAGTTTCATGTGCATATCGAATTCATCGGGAGTGTTTAGCTTGACGCGATCCAAGTAACTTCCTAAAATAACAAAAAATTTAATTTTGCAAAATTTGTATATATTTTTGCCTATATTTTTAAGTAAAAGTTGTTTTTTATATTATATTTTAAAACACAATTATTTTAGCTCGGTTTTAAACTTTAATAAATATGAGATGACCAATCTTTTTGTACATTGTCAAAAAGATTGGTCATCGCATATTTATTGAAGTTAACCGGAAATTGATCATTTATGGTTCTTAAGTTACAAATTACAAGTTGTAACAGATAAGATTCTTAAACTTGTCTGCAACAGTGAGTCAATTGTTCCAACTGTTCAAATAATTATATAATAAAAATTGGTCATAAATTAAATCAACACTCTTTTTAAATCGAATTAAATTCACAGTCAATTTTTAACACTTAAAACGAAAAATATATTTTATTTAAATATTAAATTACTTTATATTTGATAAATCCATTGATTTTTTTTTGTTTGTGTAGAATTTCGCATTAAATAAATACCGTTTAATTTTTTATTAACTTACCACCCAAGCTAAGCCCGTCGAAAACTTCACGAAATGTCTCATCAGCTTCTTTGAGTTCCTCAATCACAAAATTCTGTATTTCCTCGGCATCTTTGGTATAAACCGCGCGATCTTTATCAGAAATTAGCAATTTCTCCAAAATCCGTTGTAAATTTCCAGCGAAGCTCATGTTTAAGCGGAAAATTAAATGCTGATCTGTACACTGCAAGCTCTAGAGAACCAATGATAGGGCTTATTACGGTTTTCCCCTTTTTATGGCTATCCAGGCGGTTATAAGCCACACTAGAGATGTAAAACAGCGATATGGCGCCACATATCGATATTTCCTTCCATCGATACTACGCTCCATGATACAATAATATAAGGTACTCTCATAAACTTTCACGGGGACGATCAGTCTGTAGTTTCAATAGGAACCAATTTGATAATCAAACATTATAACACAACAATTATAAAAAAAACTCCTACTCTGCAGCTAGCATTCCGAACTTATCCCTTTTAAGCTGTTGTTCTGTTAACAGCTCTGTTAAATTGTTAGCATAAGCACGCGTTTACCAACACTGTTGCAAAAATGTCCCGAAATTCTGAAAAAATTGCTATCATAGATGAGAGCACCTACAAAAAAATCCAGGTTAAGGATGATGGACCCACAACCAAGAGAACTCCGCGCAGTTCCAAGTACAAGAACCAGCACAGAAAAGCGGAGCAGCAGCCGACGCTCCTGGACTTTATGGTTAAGCCTCGACAGACACAGAAACAAATCAAGGCCCGGAAGCTGAGGAAGAGACCACATCTGACCATAACAAAGTGTTCCTATGTTGCACCCAAGGCCAAGGGCAAGACGCGACTTGTGCCCAAGAAAAAGGTAACAAGGCTGAAGAAGTCCATACGCAGCTACCGCAGCTTGAAGAAGACTGAGGGGGAAGCAGATGAGAGCCTTGAAGATCAGGAAGAGCATTCCGAGAAGTCCTCCTCGGTGGAGGTGCAAGTGCAGCAGCTATCCCTAGAAGAAATCCCAAAAATAAATTCAGGAGATACGAAGGAGGTGCACTCTATACATTCCCGGCGTTTCAGAAGGTTTGCTATTCCACCTTTTCCCATCCCAATCCTCTAATATTCCCCATCTCGCCCAGCTATTGCGACAACTGCACCCGCCCTCGCCTTAAGCAGTTGACCATCCAGCTGCTCAAGGATCTCGACCGCTTTCAGAAGCGTGCCTTTGCCAAGAACGAGATAAAGGCGCGAGCACACCCCCGCCTAGTCCTGGGAATCCGCGAGGCCTTGGCCAGGCTGAGGATCCGCAAGGTGAGGCTGCTCCTTATGGCCACCGATTGCGAAATCTGTCCGGGGGAAAGTGGCCTGGATGAGACGATAGAGGGCCTGAAAGCCCTTTGCCAGCAGCAGAGGGTGCCCTACGGCTTCCCTCTGGTCAGAAGGGAGCTTTCCTATGCCCTCCAGAAGCGGGCACAAATCTCGTGCGTGGCCATTCTAGACTATGATGGAGCCCAGGAAGTATACAGTGATCTGCTGAAGGAGCTAGAGGACGCCCGTGACGAGTACAAGCGCCTGACTGCTGTTTCGTGATCTGTTTATTCTGTGATTATTCAAAGACAAAAATAAAGGTGCCAAGAGGAGGTGCTAAAAACATCTAAGAAGCCTGGGAAAGTCGCTCTGGCACTTAGCCAGTCGGCGTGAGCATGGTCGTGGTCACCAGGTCATGCAGCGTGGAGCTGCCATTGTACATATCGGTGGCGGCGCCCACAAGGCCGGCGGTATCGTTCAGAGAGCTGAACGTCTGTATGGCCTCCTTGGCCTGCTGGGCGGCCAAATTGAATTGAATCAAGATGATCAGGTAGCTGGTTATGCCGCCACTCACGCCATACAGGGTCTCCATGTCCAGGGTGAAGAAGCCACAGGCGGAGAAGTCCACCGAATGGTTGAGCAGCTTCAGCGACAAGTGATTGACGATTTCGTACAGCAGATTGTCATCGGCCACCACACCGCACTTGTGCAGACTGATCCCGGTGCGCTTGGAGGCCAGCGAGGTCTTCCAGCTCAGGTAGATGAGGTACACACACTTTCCGGACGTATAGCTCAGGGCGATGACCGTGATCACCGGGTTCTTGGCGGAGCGGAAAAGCGAGGGAATCGACTGGAATTGGGTGGCGCAGTAGAGGAAATACAGCTGGGCCGTGAATATGAGGAAGCCGTAGGCCATCAGGGACAAAATGGGATAGCTCCACAGCTCGTTCATCGCCTTGCCAATCTCACAGATCTCGTCGTGCACCTGACACAGGTTGTTCAGCTTCTCCTCCACCTTGGCGGCATTGCTCAGCTCGCTTTCGTGCACCATGTTCGACGCCATGGGATTCCGGTTGCCAGCAGCCTTATCCGAGGCCGGCTCGATGGGTTCGCCGAAGGAGTTCATGGAGTGGGCCACCGGTGTCACCTTGTTCTTCCCCGAACCCTTGCCTATGGAACCCATGTCCAGTCCCCCGAGCTCCTTGTACAGATACTCTAGGTTGCTGTCGTATTGAGGGGGCTGAGAGCTGTCCAAGGGAGGCGCCGCCGCCGCTTCCTGATCCCCTCGCAGCCAGAGCTTGAACTTCTCGTGGGTGGCCACCAGCTCCTCGAGTGTGGCATTGATGGCCTCGAAGCGCTCCTTCAGCGCATACAGCGAAACGGCAAACCAGATCTTGTCCAGCGTGTTGATGAACGTGGGAATGGCGGACACCAGCCACAGCAGCGACATCCACTGGGTGTAGTCCACCAGCTTGATGTAGGTGGCCAGCAGAATGGAGAGCTCAAAGATCACAGTCATGGCGAGCATGATGCGGATGCGCCTACCAATTGTACTATTGTCCAGCATACACTTCTCCTGGTACAGACGCTCGTCCACCTGGCGGATGCGTTCGTAAAGCTCACCAATCCTGCCCTGGTTGCGTAGGGCGCTCAACTGGTCGGTGCCCATCATGATGAGGCCAATGTAGGTGAGGAACAGGCCAATCACGAAGGTCAAGGTGCCTGCAAAGAATAATATAAGCAAAGGTGGTTACCCACTCCCAAGTTCAAGCTCCACTGACTTTGCGAGGCCTTGAGCGTGCGGTCCTCCTCCCCGAAGGAGTAGATGAGCACATTGTAGAGCAGCACGTACACCACCAGGGTGACCAGCATGTAGACCATGCCATTACGGGATTTCTCCAGCACATTTCTCGTGCGAAACTTCTCCAGATCCTGCGGCAGAATGCCCACTATCTTGGATATGAAGAAGAGCTGCTGGAACTGCTCCAGCAGGGGTTGAACTGCTCCCTGCTCCGACTGCTGCTGCTGCGCCATGTCTTGTCCGTTTAAACCCAAAACATCGAATGACCAACAGGGGTCACAATCGCTTCGCCATTACCTGCAGCTTGCACTTAGCCTAATTAAATTCCGTCGGAATATCGATACTATCAACATGGCCCATCTACTACTCCATTGATTGAACCCTAATGCGGATGAGGTGGTGGCTTAGTGCTTTTTATTAAATAGGGAATTTGTATTGGGGGTTTGTTTTGAGTTTGTTTTGTTACATTAAACGTTTGTATTTAAAGCCAAATATTACGCGGCCTCTTTATTTTGCATGCTAATTGAATTTTTAAAAAGAGAAAACAGCCTACACCCTGAAGATCTTCTAGTGGTTCCTGGCCTTAGTTCCTCTTGCGGCGTTCAGACTGTTTTCGCTCCTCCTGCAATTAGGATAGGGACAATTAGTGCCTTTGGAAGCCCAAAGCAAAGGTCTCATAACTATAGTTTCACAAAAGCAAACGGAAAACTTTGCAAAACGAAATAAATATACTTCCCAAAAAAGAGGTTGAAGGAGTAAAATACTGAGATCCTAGCCTGACTTTGTGAAAGTATACTTATTGCCTTTGGCTGCACGAAATACCGTTTGATAGAAAGGGTTTTTCATAGCGAGACTTTTGATTTCGATTTTGATTTTGCAAAGTGTTCAGCGACCCTGGTCGGAGATTATCTGATATCGAGCTATGGCCGAGAATCGCCTTAAACCATGAAGGTCTTGAGCTGTGTGAGGCGGCTATAGAAACTGATCGATGGAGGGTGAAGGAGTAGAAAGGACCTACCTTTTGCGTCAGGATAATCAGCAAACGGCGGAACATGCTCAGCACATCGAAGAACAGATCCAGAGCGTGCTGCACCACATCCCGGTTGCCGTTCCGGCACTTCACCACAATATTCTGGGTGTCATAGACGATGAAGGCGGCCATCACGAACACCCCCACGTAGAGTTGAGTCTAGGGATTAAGTAAAAGCGAATGATTAGATTGAATTTAGTGCAGTGGTCGGCACCACTACAGTCAAATGCCAATATTGCCTTCGTATAACTGAAAATTTAACCCTCTATGGTTAGATATGAGAAAAAAGAGCTAAAATATTCTGTAATATGGCAAAATAAATATCTATAACCTAAAAACTAGCTATTTAACGCTAAAAAAGGCTAAATCTAGCCTAACAATTACAATTTGTCTGCTATAAATTAAATAATACAAAAATAATATAATAATAATAAATATATAAATAACCTCTGCTTTAAGTAAGCACATTGTTTAATTTTTAAAGGGATAGTGATCGATCATTATAAGATCTATTTATGAACCTTATATAAATAAATCAATGGGGTTTTGTATATCTGTATTTATAGATATAAAACAGAGTTCATGAAGTTAGTCTGCACTGTAAACTGCTTCAAAAGATAAAGCAAAACAAAGACCTTGACGGATTTAGCCTAGATAGCCAAGTATAATCAACCATATACAAATGAATATGTTTTGGCTTCCACCAGCTTATAGAGCATTCTCCACTCACCACTTGCACGAAGTACGACTTGAACATCATGTTGAAGAGACTCAGCAGGGCCATAGTGTTGATGACGCTGACCAGCATCCCGCCTAGATAGAGGTACTTGCCCTGCTCGGCCAGCAGAGCGGCCAGGGAGAGGGTGACAAAGGTGACGAAAGTGCCTGTGAGGGCCGAGAGTATGATGGCCGGATTGATGCTGACAATGTAGCCAAGGAGCGGTCCCAGCGTCTGGCCGGAGCAGAAGCCGAAGGCGTAAAGCATGCTCAAACGTGTGTAGTAGTTCTTGCCGTCGTCCTTGTAGAAGTGCAGGCCCAGGACCAGGACTAGTGTGGCCACCGCCGCCAGCACGCCCAGATCGAGGAAGTCGCGCATCTGGAGCAGGGCGCCCATGGCCGTGGCGGCGGCAGTGCTGCCCAGGACCATGTATACCTTGGACAGGTGCTCGCGCACGTACGGCTCACTGTGTGGGCAAGAGGAGGAGGTGGAGGAGGAGGAGGCATTAGTTTCAAGGACAATCGATCCGCGGGCGACCAACTGTTGATGTGGTCCGATGGCAAATCAACACGTCATGTAATATGACGCATTTGGACTGCGGACTCGAACTTCGACTTGGAATACTTACTAACGGTCACCCAGTCCGTTCATAAACGTCTGGAATCGTTCGTGAAGATGGCTCGCAGTATCTGCCATTTTTGGTCTTTCTTTTTTTTCACACTTGCCGACTCTTTATCGGTTCTAATTCGGGTTGTCGATCAAACGGAGGAGTGAAAGTGAACTGGTGCTGTTTGACGGAAGCTTGGAACTGACTGTTTACTCTCCCAGCGCCTGCTTATTTTCGTTTCTGTTTCTGTATTTCACCAAATTTTCTTCGCCTTTATCAGGGTTCAGTGTTGGGTAGCGTTGCAATGGGGCACTTAATCAAGAGCTGTTTGTTTATCTTTTTTCCGTTATATCTAGATTTCTTAGATCTGATTAAAAGTATTAGGTAATTTATTTTAAATAAATATATAAAGTAGATATCAGAGCAACTTACTATAATATTAATAATATTACAGTTAACAAATAGTACGCAAGCTTAGAAACTAATTTTTGTGAGTTCTACAGGTGTACACTTGTTAGTCTTAATCTCAATTAATATAGTTTGCAATAATGAGAACATTTACTAAGTTTACATTAAGTAAATGTTAAGTGATTAAATCAGACTCATCCTCTTTAAATTCACTGCTACAAAGCCCTTACCTTTTTTGTACCTTTAAATTCCTTAAAACTAGCTTTTTTTTTAACTATACTGGCATCACTGGTGATAAGCCAATGTTTTGGCTATTCACACCTGCTCAGTGTTGGCTAACGCTTCAGAACCTTCCAGATGTTTACGAAAAGGCAATGACGTGTGCGTGACTTGCGCGCGCTGCCTGCTTCGTTTTGAAAAGTAACGAGTTTTAAAGGTCTAAAATATTGATTTTTATTTAGAGGGGCCTTTAGCGCCATAAAACCAAACCAGTCAATGGACATAAACATACTGCAGAGTTATATATTTGGCCGGGATTCGGGATTGTCTTAAGAGTCTGTGACAAGATAAGAGAGGAACTCCTCAAGGGTTACAAACTAAATCTACAACGTTACCTGTTCTGGCATGGACTTAACAGACTGTTTTCGTTTGTATAATTTCATTGGTAGTTTCGTATCGTATCATCAAGATGACAAATCACAGTTTAAATTGTACAAAGACATCGTTAAGCTCGTAAAAACAACCTAGGGCCTAGGCTCTCGCTCAGCGGAGAGTTACAGGTACTTTCGAAAAACGTTTCCGAATTTACGTTGCGTTTACAGAAAGGCGTAATTGTAAGTTAGGGGCGTTAGTGCGGCATGATCTTAGTATCTGAGTATCGTTTACAGAGTGTATGTACAAATAAAGAGTAAAGCTAAAATTTAAGAAACGTAAAATGTAGATGATACAATAGGAGTGCTGCTAGGCTGCCGCGATTACTTTGTTCATATATATCTTGGAACCTATGTTAGGAACTACACAAATTCGAGCGTTAGTAGAGTATGCTACGCTAAATGCGGTTATGACTTGTAGTTTCTAGACTCTAGAGTAATTTAGCAGAAGACACACACGCACACACACATTCGACTTATTCTATATAAACATTTTTCACTAGAGTTTTCCCCAGTCAACATTTTTAAATGCACTCACTCACGCTCAGTCTCAGGCACACCTACTTATAGTAAGTATATAGTTTATGGTAATAAATAAAAACAACAGTTTAAAAACAAAGGCATATGTGAGGAATGTTTACAACTAAAGAGAGCCTCGTAATCTTTGAAAATACATTAGGGCTAACGTGATTTTCGGGGCCTCAGTCGGCGACGAAATGATCTTTGTTAATATAACAATTTCAATATCGATGTTTCGTTGCATTTTTACATACAATTTTGTGGTTGTAGTTGTACAATTATATATAAATTCGTTAACTAATAAGATTAGGTATTTGGTTTTTATAATAAGAGTACAAAAAGAGAGAGAGAGAGAGAGAGACACACACAATGCAAGACAGTTTTTGGTAAAGGTTGCGCCTTTTTTTCTTCTTTTTTTTGCGAACAATTCTTTTTTTTATAAGTTTATGTTTTTATTAAATAAACCGAAATATTTAGAGTACAATAAAATTGAATTTCTGCTGCGAAGATGGCGGTGCAGGATTGCTAGTTGTTCGTAGTTCGATGATCCAGTGCTCATCTGTGTCCAAAGAGTCCCACGCTGACTGCCCCATCGCCTCCTCCCTCCGCCTGATCCTCCGCTCGAGGCTGATGATGCGTCGTTGGTGGAGACTTGTCAGCATTTCGGCTTATTAAAGTATGTCTAGGGGAAACTATTTATGCTGTATGCCATTATATTCATATCCTACGTATTGGTAATGTTAGATACAAATCGAAAATCTTTAATTGTGGCGGCTAGCTTGTCATCCCACCAAGCTGTGGCTGCTTTGCTTGTTACTTGTTAATAGAGTGTGTGTTTAGTATATGCATCTTTACTCTCGTATCCATTGCCAAAGGCGCTCCTGCTGCTGCTGCTGCTGAAGCTCCTCCTCCAGCTCCAGCATCTCCGGCAGTCAATGCCGTGAGCGATGCTCCTCACGCCTATCCCGGTCGCGCTCACGCTCGCGTTCACGGTCCCGATCGCGGTCACGCCGCTCCCGGTCCGAGGAGCGATACCGCTCGCGGTCCTCGTAGTAGCGCTTCGAAGAGGGTGCCTCTGCTGCCTCGGCCACTACGGGCTCTGGTGATTTTCGGGGACGTGCCGAGCGGCTGAAGGGATATGGAATTAGCTACGGGTTGCTGTTATCCTTATATTAACCAATCATACCTGTCATCCCTGTAGTGGTCTGGAGCCGGACGTTCCCGCTCTCTGCTGCGAGACCGCTCACGATAGCTGCCGGGAATACCAAGCAAAAATTAATAAGTAAACATAAGTAAAGAATTTATGTTAATATCTAGTCCTTACCCGGCATCCCGCTCACGCTCCCGATCCCGATCGCGTTCCCGCTCACGCGATCGCTCGCGGTATCTGGACGTGGAACGCTCGCGTCGCTGGCGACTGCGGTGGGATCGCTCCCTGGAACGTGACCTCTCCCGTCGATTATAGCTCTTGGCCTCGATGCCGTGTAATGTGTCCTGCAGCGAGCTAATCAGGATTTTGCAGCGCTCGTCGTGCGCCACCTTGGACTGTTTGATCAGGGAAATTGCCGTGACCAGCGTCTCGATGGCGCTCGAATATTCACCAGCTGCCGCATCGGACACAGCTCTGAAAAAAATCAAAGAAGGCGAATAAGTAAATGCGCATAACTAATGAGGCTCGGAAGCGTAAACAAGGCCCTATTTAAGCCTAGTACTAAGATGAACGAAAAAAATCCATAAACGAAAAACTTCATATAAAAAAAAAAGAACGAAAAGAGCAAGAAGAAGAATTTTGTGGTATTTCGTTTGGTCGGGTACTAAGATGAATGGTATTCCGTGAGCGAACCGGGAAACAAGGTTGCCAGATGACACCAATATTCCGTAAGCGAAATAAATGAATTGCATATATTCCGGGAGCGACATGTAGGGGAAGGGTGAAGGGGGAAGTCGCTGCTCGGTTGGAGCGCTTCGACAGCCGTTAGGATAATGTGGAATTAATAAAATACGTAAAGGCGAGGCCCAATATATGCGACTTAACACATAAAAGCCATTTTAATTGTGTTTTTAGACAATTTGGCGTTGACGCCACTATTATTGGCTTCATCTCAATTGCAACGTATTATATTAATAATATGCCCAATCAAAATGCGTTTGAATTAATTTCTCTGTATATTATAAAGTTTGTTTACAAAACATATCAGTAAATACAAGTCAGTGTGACCAATTTTTTACCGATTCCGGCCATTTTCTTTATTTTTCTTGGTCACACTGGTTCCCGAACGAAATATATAGCAATTTCGCTCACGAAATTCCGTAAGCGGTTTTCGTTGATCTTAGTACTAGGCTTTATACAAAGAATTATAAGGTGGGAGGTGAGTTAATTAAAAGGTATTTCTAATCTCCGTATTTCAAATTTAAATTCGAATTTAAACTTAAAAAAATCTCCACACTCACCTGGCAATCGCTGAACTGCTGACGGTTCGATTCCGGCTCATCACCTCCTCGAACTCCACCTCGGTGAGCTGTGGCCCCATCTGCTGGGGATCGGGGAAGGGCCCTGGCGGCTTACCCTGCTGTGGCGGCCACGGACCGCGTGGACCATGTTGCGCAAACTGGGGCGGCGGTCCGTGCTGCGGCGGCATATTCATGCCCTGCTGTGGCGGCATATTCATGCCAGGCTGCGGACCAGGGGCACCATGCGGCGGACCACCCATGCCCGGATGTTGAGCCGGGCCGCCGGGCTGGTTGAAAAACGCCGGATTTACGTGGGGAGCGGGTGCGCCGTGCGGTCCACCCGGACCTGGCGCCGGCGGGAGGCCACGCGGCGGCCCTTGGGGCGGGAAGCCGCCGTGCATGGGCGGACGACGCCAATCGGGACCCGGCGGACCCCTTACCGGCATGCCCATGGGTCCTCCTTGGAACTGGAAGCAAATTAAAGGGATTAGTGACATGCTCTTGAGTGGCTTACAATCAAGGTCTAGGCTGAGGAATGAGAAGGTGTTGCATGGGGCTGATATATCTGTGGCATGGCATTATTTTAAATGTTCTGAATACACATCGCTTAAGACTAAGTTAACTACGGTTAACTTAAGTTCGGTTTGGGTTAGTCTTCGTCTCTATTTTCTTCGCTCTCTCTTGCTTCGTTAGAGTATATATTGTATTGATTTTGATTTTGAGTGGACTCAGTGCTTTGGGGGATTGTTACCATTGGTCGCTGCTGCGGCGGTCCGTTCGGTGGACCCGGCCGTGGTCCGCCTGGCCGCTGCTGACCCGGCCATTGGCCCTGCGCTGATGGATACCGTGGTGGCGGCTGTTGGTTGCCCATGAGCCCGCCTTGCGGATGCATCGGCGGCTTTATTATTAATACGAATTACGTTTATGTTGGAGTAGTAGTTGGTTGTTGTTGTTGTTGTGGGGTAGAAGTGTGCGTAAGCGTTGTCAAAGACATGGAATAGAACATAAATATATAAAGCGTAATACATAAACATTTTGATATAGACAACATTGGGGATCATATTACATTAAGAAATACTCGATCTAGCGCATACAATATACAAACATTTCTTTTACAGAGATTTTCTTGAGATCTATAGCTTAGTGAGTACAGGAAATAAAGAGAATACAGAATGTCTTAGGCTGAGGAGGAGTGCTACAACAAAATTGCTCTGAAACTTTACTTGTAATTAAACCAAAACAACATATTACGTACAGTACTTAAAATCATAAACAAAACTACAACCTTAGCCACTTGGTTTGTGCGATTGGCTCACGACCAGAGCTCGTAAACGTTCTCTCTGCGAATTTATTTATTTTGGATCTTTCAATATCAATTTATATCAATTTATAGATAGTTTTGAACCGCCAACAGTTGTTTACGAGCTCTGCTTACTTCCGAACAAGATCCACAGCTTAGAGCTGTAAAACTATCGACGATACTATCGATATTATCGATGGTGTTGTGCTCCGCGTCACTATCGATTGTTCTTTTTCACCATCGATACATCGCTTTAGCAGTTAATCAGTTAATTCGTATAAAATTGACAAGTTTATGTCAATAAATATAATCTTAAATTTGTATATTCTTAAGAACGGACCAAAACATTTTTCTTTAATTTCCAATCATTAATATCAAAAACTATCTTTATATAAAATCTATATAGACAGTAATTGTGATAAAATATCTTGAATTTTTTTTATTAAATAAAATCGTATATAAATTAAGCCATTGAATTTGGTTTGTTTAAGCAAAGTAAATTTTTTAAACCCATTTTATGTTGTCGATAGTATCGATATTATCGATGGTTTGGACTATCACTATCGAAAATATCGAGTAAGGGCACTATCGATGGTTTTACAGCTCTACCACAGCTTGGCTGCGCAAACTAATCTAAACTTATGATGAAAGTTACTCGAATAACCGAAGGTGGGGAGCACTTTCGCATAAACTTCATATTCAAGTCGTAAGAGCTAGGTGTTCTAAAGTTCTAAAGTTACTTAAGGCCGGATCAAATAGAACCTGGGCCTGTACAAAATCAATATATCGAAAATTTTGCATTCAGAACAATTTTAATGGAAATAAAAAGGAAGATAATAAAATGGAAGATAATATATGTGAGAATAAGAACCAAAGAGACTGGGGACTAGGGAGAGGGACAAATACTATCGAATGAGACTTAGGGGAACGGGGGATGCGGGGGCTAATGGAGTGACAACACACCTGCATACGCGGAGGTCCAGAGTTTGGTCCGCCCACCTGGGGCACCTGCGACATGTGCTGCGGCCGGTATTGTCCGCCCGGCTGCATGATGCTGTTCATTCCGCGCGGCGGATGACCCGGAGGCCCACCACCCTGCCCGGGTCCGCCCGGATGCGATGGCATCGGACCACTGCCCATATTGGGCAGCGACGGACCCCTCGGCGGGCCGTTCTGCTGTTGAGGCGGCGGCACTGGACGGGTCTTCTGGAGACTCTCGAACTGGGTGAGCGCCTGCTTGCTGGGATACGTCACCACCGGCGCCTGGCCGTGCATCTCCTTCTTGGGCAGCTGATCCAGCGTGGCTCGCAGGCTCGATTCCGAGCCCAACGAGATGACGCTGAAGCCCTTCGACTGTCCGTTGGCCCGATTCTCGAAGAACTTCACCTCCTGCAAATCGCCGACGCCAATGTCGCGGAGTGCATTTGCAATATCCTGGTCGGTGGTCCACCAGGTGAGATTTCCCACGTACAGCTGGTAGCGGCGGTTCATGGTCGGAGTGAGGCTACCACCGCCCTGGTGGTAAACTCCATTGGGACCGCCAGCGCCTATCGATGCAGACTCCCCGGAGCCGGGTCCGGCGGCTCCGTCCGCTGAGGGCGTGCCGCCGCCCCCGCCCCCCGAGGCGGCTGCCTCTGTTGGGCCGCCAATGTCATCGTACAGGTCGACACCATCGCCGCCAAACTCGTCCTGTTCGCAAGAATCGTAATAATAAAAGTCATCAGTCAAGCGATCCATTTATCGTAGAGCAAGGTGTATCAATTTTTTGAATGGCAATCTCGGTTTTTGGAATATCACAAACTAAACACACTTTTCGAGCTCAAGTTTTCACACAAACTCAAACTCCTTAGATCACCGGATTTCACCCCTACTTTTTCGCCGCCGCACTTATCGACCCACCCTACTGTATACATACACACACGCAAGGCGGCGCGACTTTTCTTTTCGACTCCAGCGACTCGCTTACCTGAGCCTGCCCGGCAAAGTCCTTGTCCAGGTCCTCGGCGTACAAGTCCAAGACCACGTCGGCCATCCTGAGCCGGGAATAGTCCACTTTCTTGGAGTAAATACTATTTTTCACTTTTGCACGCTTGTACACACACACACACACGACTGTCCGTCTCTGTCGCACTCCCACGCGCCTCGTACAGTTGCTGAGCAAGCCGGAGCCGGAATCGAAACCGGCGGGCGCGCTGCTCTCACACTTTCCCAAGGATCAGCCTCGGTGCAATTAATTAGTCACTGGCCGTTGCTCGCGGTTGTCCGTATATACATTCACAAATATTTACATTATTCGCGTGCACCAACAGCTCTTTTCCGAAATTGCAAAAGTTTTCAGCTAAAATGGCGGAGTGGTGTGCAGTGTTGGCGACTTGGGATATTTTCTGGCCCTTTTTGTATGACCCTATTGTTTTGGATGTTTCATAAAAATAAATAGCTATTTTGTAGCTATTTTTTACTTAGAGCTCCAACAATTTATTTAAATTATATCCTTACAATGAATTGAATTTGTCAATTGGTACTTTATACGGGTATTTTTCCAACAAAGAGTCTATTTTTCTATCATGCTGCCAAACTTACTATGGTCAAATGCCATATGGGCACTTCCAAAAATTATAATTTTCTGAGAAGGTTTTTCCATGATCAATGCATTTTACCCGTACTATTTGTATTTTAACAGCCAAGTTTTGGTGACTTCTCGTTTTGCGAACGATTGATTGACTTTAGCTTGAAAATTGTGAAAGTCTGCAAAATTTGGGGAGTAATAATAAATAAGTATTCCATTTAAAGAAGTTATATAGAAGATATATTTTATTTTAGTTTTCTTATGTATATAAAATAAACTATGCTTTTGAAGATTTTAGTTTTCGGTTTTGGTTGACTTTCTGCTGAAATACATATATACGAAAAATAGAGGTGAACCTGGTAAAGTTAAACTTCCGCAATATTATTTATATTCTTTTTCGATTGAAACATTTCAGATAAGTAGTTTCGACAGATTGGTATCTTATAAAAGTTCAAATATTTGATTATAAAAAGTAACGACTCGTTTACGTTTATATATCTTTAAAAATCTAGCTATTTTTGTTTGCCTGCTCGCTATACCAATTGTTGGCAACACTAGGGAGGAACTGTGTGCCCGCAAGGTTTTCCGTTTATTATCCTGAAATTCGTCAGAAAGAGAGCGGATTTTCTCTGCAACGGAGACTGGTCACACTAATCGTAGTCAAACCACGTAAGGTGAGCAAAAACGTAACGATAAGTGATATAGCTATTTTCTAGCCAGATCTGGCTAAAGTGGCGCCCGATTTAAATAAATTTGTGTTTTTAATTTATTTATTTTTAACATTGAAGCCGAACAGAATATAAAAAAATATATATATTTATTCCTTGAAAAGAACTGCATTATTTATCATATTATGTGCGATTCTTCACTAGTCGATTTTTTCAGTAATTTTTCATCAGTGAAATTTACTTTACCAATTTCTTCGACACCATATAAAATTAATCCTTAAAATAATTGTATGTATTCTTTTATTTTATCTAATATACTTTGTACTTCGGCTTGGGCTTAAGATCGCAATAAGTAATTCCTGGCCCAAGGCAGGAGGCAAAGCCCATCATATATGGCAGTGTGCTCTGCTCGTATACGCCAGTAAAGAGATGCGACCAAGGTCCTTTAGAGGAAAGAAAAATGTACAATTTAAATATTACCAGGATTTTTGTAAATAAAATTTATCTCACCGTGAGCATAGACTGCTACGTCGCCACCTCCATGAGTCTCCTCGTCCATGGGCACTCCGTGCGGATAGATGGCATCCCGTCCCGAAAAGTCCAGGGTACGGAGATCAACACGTTCCACCTTTCCGTCCGAGGATTTATAGAACCTCTCGTAGTCCGGACCGTTGGCATAGGAGATGGAGGTGTAGGGCAACTGGTCCACATTGCTCAGCTCCGAGTTAAGGCCCACTATGCTGTTGTTCACATCTGGATACCCGCTGATCGTGACCGTGTGCCCGTGATCCGCACTCACCACTATGAGCGTGTCCCAGGGATTCGTGAGCTGACGGGCCTTGCGGACCGCTTCCGAAAACTGGACGGTCTCGTCCAAAGCCTTTCGGGCTTTGGTCTCATGGTGGGCATGGTCGATGCGTCCGCCCTCCACAAACAGGAAGTAGCCACCGGTGTCGCGGGAGAGCACCTTAATAGCAGACGCCGTCATCTCCGCCAAGGTGGGCGTGTCCACGCTGTCGTCCAGGTGATAGGCCAGGTGGGACGAGTTGAAAAGGCCCAACATGAAGTCCGTGTTCTGCGGATCGGCGTTCAGAAGATCGGTGCGATTGAAGAGCACCCGTGCAATGCCGGGCTTGCTCTGCTGCCACTCCTCGATGAGGTTCCTTCCGTCCAGCCTCTGGCCCGTGTTGCCATACACATCTGTGGTGGAGTTGGGCAGGAACTTGATGGTGCCGCCACCCATCACCACGCGCAGTCGCTGGCCCACTCCGCCGTCAATCAGTTGCTGAGCAATGTCCGGACAACTTCCCGGATTCTGGCCCAGATTGACCACGTCGTAGTCGCTCTCGAAGTCGCGGTTCGAGGTGTGCGCATAAACCCCAGCTGGACTGGCATGGGTCACCCGGGTGGTGGTCACCAAGCCGGCGGATTTGCCTCCCTTCAGCGCCCATTCGGCGATTGAGGAGAGTCGGTTCTGTGGCTTCCGCGCGGTGGGACAGTCATTCAACTCCACGTCGGCTGTGACGCCGATGGTCAGGTAATTGGCCTTGATCCCGGACAGATAGGCAGAGGCCGTGCAGGCAGAGTCGGCCACCTGCTTGTTGACGCAGTACGTCTAGAATGGGGAAAAGAGGTAATAATAATAAATGTAGTTTTAGCACTTCTGCTTGATAATTTTCCTAAATTAATTAGCAATTAATTAAGTTAACACATCATTTCGTAGGTTCGGTGGCATTTTCTATAGAGATGCTCTAGTAGAGCTCTTGGATCTTTAAAGATAAAAAATAAAATAGTTGCCAAGCTGGATTTCATGAAAATACGATTATTTTATCTAATGTAAAATCAAATAAACATTTCACGGAAATAAATTACTTTTTTATGGATTACAGAAGTAATTATTAAAACCCTACTATAGTTAACTTAAGTGTCAGTTATATATCATAAATTTTTCATTTAGACCTATAAATCTTGACGTTCTGTCGACTTTTCTTAGCAACATGTATTTATCCTAGGGCCTTTACTTTACAACGGGGGGTGTTCCCTTTAAATTTAAATCAGGTCTGAGACACACCTACCTTGGAGAGTCCCACATAATTAAACTTCTCGAACTCCAGCTGGTTCCGTTCACCCACCACTCCTCGGAGTTGCCCATCGAAGATGCGTCCAGCGGTCACCGTGGGCACGGACATTCCATCGCCAAGGAAGAATATCACATTTTTGGCCAGGTATTGATTAGGGGGCGTCGATAGCTTCTCGTAAAGGGTGCGCTGGGCATCATGGAACCAAAAATCCTTGCTTTTCAGCTCGGCAGTGGACCGGAGATCCCACGAACGCTCTGAAAGTTAGGAGCAGTCTGTGTTAATATTTTTATATTTTATCAACTTTATTTATTTATTATTGAACAGTATATAGTTCAGTTAAATTCAAATTCGGAAGTTGTGATTAAAAAGAAGTCTTTTTACTGTAAATGCTGCTATGCAAATGAGTTCAAGTACAAACTGGGTGAATTTAAAAATTCTGTTCACATCTGTTTCTTTTTTGTTTACAAAATACCTGAGCACAACAACAGCTTTGTTTTGAACTCCGCTTTCGAATCAATTGTTTAAAAGTGAAATTGTATACGGGGAAAAAATAATTATAGTTGTCTAATGACAAGTGAAAACAATTTGGAGTTTTAAGTCTCTTAAATAATACATTTTATATTAGATATGTTAGAGATGGTCTAAGCACAAATCCCTTATTATAAATCACATTCATAAGGGTCATTTATTTTTTAAAATATTCATCACTTTAGTTTCCTTAATTAACTTTTATCCCTTTTTTTTTAAACTTCTTAAATTGTGTCCCTTTTTCGAGTTTGGTATATGGCAGCACTGTTGGCGGTGCGCGGTTTAAAATATTTAATTTAATTTATTTCGCTGACGCCTTTTATATTCCGCTTAGCACTTGATTAATCAATTCTGCATATGTTTTGTGTTTGCTTTCGGCCGCGCACTCTCACTCTTCGGGCCCGATCTTGGTCTCGATGATGATGTCGTCACGCACCTGGCCCATATCTATATTGACAGGTACACGCCGTGAGCTGGAGAGCAAGTGGCAGCCAGAACCGCAGATAGTACATCGTCGTCGGCGGACGGAATTTCGACCAAGTCAACTTTCAGCGAGGTGGAGACCAACTCCAACCGTTACCAGGTCTACGGACCGACTAAGCCGCATTTCGGCACGGGATACTTATTTATACGGCCCCCGAAATGCGAGACAAATTACCAAAGCGTTCCTCAGATAATTAATTAATGCCCGCCCCGGCATTAGAAAGCTTCTAAAATACACTTTTCGGCTGCCCTTATTTAAATTTCGGATGCATATGTTAGCCTGATCACCCGTTCGTTCTTCCCAAATCAGGTTTGTGTTGCATTCGTCATTTGCATAAAGGTTAATTGTGGCGGCAGATGAGGTAATTAGTAGAGATTCGGGGCTTATATAATGTCTTAACTTCGTTTGTCTCATTTAATATGTGCATCGAAATGATTGGCCCAAATGAGTTCATTAACCTCTAACGATATTCTAACACCGGATACTGATTGCATTTTGAATAATATTGTATATTAACTTGAACAAAAAATAACGGCCAAAGTCCCATTCTTTTGTTTTTAACAAAAAGCAAACAGGTTGATATTAATTTGTCTACCAGTTCTAAGACTCCGGAATTTACTGGTTTTTGCAATTGCATTTTTACTGGAAATTAGTTGATGTATTATTTGACTTTGTTGATAAACAAGATGGTTAATTATAGCTTTTAATTAGGCAGTTTTACGGATTTATTTTATT
Source organism: Drosophila tani (assembly GCA_008042535.1). Classification (NCBI taxonomy): domain Eukaryota; kingdom Metazoa; phylum Arthropoda; class Insecta; order Diptera; family Drosophilidae; genus Drosophila; species Drosophila tani. Next base: position 6,180 of record VNJO01001725.1, on the reverse strand, counting down.
GTTCGAAGTGTTGATAAGCAATACGTTGCGTTTACCGTTAATTAATGGCCTTTTTTTAAATTAAATTTTTAAATAAAGAGTAATAAAAATTGGTTTATACATAAATGTTAATTTGATTTTTTAGGCTATATTTAGTTCATTGGATAGATGGATCACAATCTAAATTGTAAATATAATAAATATTTAATTGTATTATATTTTTTTAATATTTTATTATTATTATTAAAATTTTACGATTAGAAATATTTTACTATAATATAAATAAATATATATATTTTAAATATGACAATATTAACTATGCTGGGGAGGTGAAGTTTTCTAATTTAATAATCAAGCAAATATTAAAAATTAACTAAATAGTGTATTAAGGTCCTTAAAATATTTCACTTACTTTGTATTTGAACATTTTAAACCTCGCGCCATACATATACGTAAAGATATTACGTTGTGATCACTTTGGTTAATACGTTTTTCACAGCTAAGTTTTTAACCTTCTTTATCAACGTTTCTCACCATGTTTGAATCAATCTGGCAGCCCGATTTAAAAGTTACCATCTGTATCTTAGGAATTTAGACAGGCGGGCACACTACACTTTGTAAAAGAACAAAAAATTGCAATTTGGCATAGTTTTATCGGCTGTAAATTAACAAATTGCAGGCTATACTTTCGGAAATGTGCAACTAAAAGACGCTAGGTCGACGGGCAATCGACGAAGGTCACCAAACAGACAGCAGCAGGCAACCATAATAGTGGGTGGGTGGCAGCAAACAAAGAGGCGAATCACCCGAGTAAAGACAAACATCTCGCGCACGCACACACACAGCGTCAAACATCTCGACAAACAAACAGAACCTGGCTGAGACGCAGAAAGTGATATAAGTTGAAAGGCCAGCTGCTAATTTAATTGCCAGCCTTAACAGCTGCAACAGCGGTTACTTGTCCAGGAAAGCGAGCACTGCGTGAACGCTGCTTGTTGCGCCAGGGAAAACCCGAAGGTCAGCAAGGTGTCTGCCTACGAAAGCATGGACTTGCAGCATATGGAGAATGGCCTCAGTGGCGGGGGCGGAGGAGGAGGTGGAGGCGGTGGAGGCCTCAGTGAAATAGACTTTCAAAGGCTGGCGCAGATCATTGCCACCAGCATTCAGAAGGTGCAGCAGAATGGTGAGTTTTCCTCAAAAACTGTTTCCTGTACAACTTTCCCCTATGACTAATCCAATTTTTGCTTACAGTTTCGACCATGCAGCGCATGGTCAATCAACTAAACACGCCCCAGGATTCCCCGGAACTGAAGAAGCAACTGTAAGCGACTAATTAAATTTATATTCTTAAATTTTTAAATTCATTAAGGTTTCTATTTAAATCTAATGCCTAAATAGGTAAATTTAATTCAAAACCCACAGATGTTTATAATTTATGCAAATCTAATTCACTCTGACGTATAAACTAGAACATTTCTGTATGATTCATCTCTCAAAACCTAATAACGAATATTGTAAACAATTCTCTCAATTCTCTCCCTCGACTAGCCATCAAATAATGACCTACACCAACCAGCTGGTGACCGACACAAACAATCAAATCAACGAGGTGGACAAGTGCAAGGAGCGCCACCTGAAAATCCAGCGGGATCGACTGGTCGATGAGTTCACGGCGGCACTGACCGCCTTCCAGGTTTGTTTTTCTTTTTCTTTCCCTTTGCGCCGAGATAAGCAAAGCGCCTTTGTGAGTCATGTCCAAATGTTTATCGATTTGGTATTTTTAGGCCGTCCAGCGCAAGACTGCGGACATAGAGAAGAGCGCGCTGCGGCAGGCGCGGGGCGACAGCTACAATATCGCCCGGCCGCCGGGCTCCTCGCGCACGGGTAGCTCCAACAGCAGCGCCAGCCAGCAGGACAACAACTCCTTCTTCGAGGATAACTTCTTTAATCGCAAATCAAACAACCAACAGCAGCAGCAGCAGCAGCAGTCGCAGATGCAAGAGCAGGCAGACCTGCAGGCGCTGGAGGAGCAGGAGCAGGTGATCCGGGAGCTAGAGAGCAATATTGTGGGCGTCAATGAGATCTACAAGAAGCTGGGCGCCCTGGTCTACGAGCAGGGACTGACGGTGGATTCCATTGAGTCGCAGGTGGAGCAGACAAGCATTTTCGTCTCACAAGGCACCGAGAATCTGCGCAAGGCGAGCTCTTACAGGGTAGGTCGATAGCATTCTTTGGGCTAGGAATCGATTTAAATATTTTAACGACCTTTCAGAACAAGGTGCGCAAGAAGAAGCTGATCCTGGTGGGCATCCTGGCCGCCGTGCTGCTGGTCATCGTCTTGATACTCGTCTTTCAGTTCAAGAACTAAGCTAAATCCGAATCATTCAAACCAAAACTAGTAAATATTGTTGTGAAAAGACAAGAGTTGCCGCATGCAGGCCCCTAACAATTCCCCACCCAACCCCTGGACCTTAGGCGCATTTGTGGCTTCAAAACCTTAAACCCCAACTTCCACTACTTGGCTAAAAAAAATCGAGCAACTCGGTAACTAAGGCAAAGGCAAGGAGTATTCACCGATCAAGTGCATATACGTTATATTCGCTTTAAAATTATATTATATTATCTTTTATATTGTATGTACTACTATTATTACGCACCCTGTATATTGATATATTGTTTAACAACCGTGTTGGCCGCAAATTCTAACATTATGTTCCGAAACTCATTCGCCAGCGCTTCATATATAGTATTTAGACTTAAGAAGAGGCAGAGAGGAAAATGCATACAATCCATGTACGAAAAATGAAATAATAAACACGAGAAAACCGATATAGCAGCGATCCTGCACTTGGAGCACTTCATTTAGGGCCCCGACGACGACCTGAATGAATCAATGAATGGAACAGCCAGCCAGCTCTTTTGGGCATTCGAAAATGTGCCTGGTCATCGACTCCTCCTTGGCTTGGCTCAGCGATCATTAAGATTTCGTGTTGGCCATTGTTACGCATGCTTTAGCGGCTTAGGAGCGATCCCGATCCGACTGGGTGTTCGACACTGGCACATTAATGCCGCAGCAGACCTGGGGATGCGGTGGTGGACCCACTTCAGAGCTGCAGTCGGTCGTTGAGGTGTGTCAAGCTAAAGGGTTTCCTCGCTCTCCCGCTCTCCCGCTCGGACCGGACTCGAGCCTCTCGGCACTCCGCTGGCCTGCATACAAATTGAGTTTAAATTTTTTGCCAATTCACTGACATTGATAGTTCGTTTGGGCATCATTTGTGTGGTGGCTTCTTATCCACTTGTTGGCATCGAGTGGTTTCCTCGCATGCATTTAAGTGCAGCTCATTTCCTTCTCCCAACTCGCCCCGGGGGCCTCGCCAACAATCATTTCCCGCCGAGTCATCCAGTTATTTCTGGCCCAAGACGAGTCGCTGCTCTGTTTGGAAAGAGGGGTATATTGAATCATCCATTGGTTATGTATTTATTGGTAAAGTTAAGGGTAACTTAATTAATTGGTTTCATTTATTTTTAAGCCCCTAAAAAAGTTCCTAAAATTATGTGCAATATTTAAGCTTAAAGAAAATTATTAGCCCTAGAACATGATCTCAATAAAATCCTTATTAAATGAAACAGTTTTCTATAATATTTTCCTGAATTGTCTGTAACTAATTTAGATATAAATTGCTTTGAATAATTTATTTTAAATGTTCTAAGGGATAAAGCTTCAAATAAACTTTAACAAATAATAAAGATAACTCAATTTGAATGAATGACAGCCGCCCTTTTCAGCAGTTTATTTGAGAAAAAGGTCATTAAAGATGGTTCCTTATTCATCTTAACTATATTAAACCTACTTTAAAATTCTTTAAAAATCTCCCAACACTGCTCTTATATATATATAATATTATTATTATTACTGAACCTATAGAAACTTAAATTTTCAATCAATCTGACCATATAGAGTATCTGAACTTCGTCTGGACAATTTCCCCAGCATCTTGGTTGTTTCTTTTGGGCCTGCTTGGCTGTCAGTGGCTGTCCAAATACGTCACCGAGTTGCCCGGCCCGGCCGATTGGGAATTATTGATTGCTCGTCCATGGGGGCCAAGGGTTAGGTTAGGCCCCGAGTGTTCCACACACGGCACGGCCTAATCACATCGATTACGGCTACATGCGGCACTTGGCAGCTCGGACACCCATTCAGGCGAGGACACAGCCGAAATCCCAAGCCCAATCCGAGTTCAAATCCAGCCCCGGGGCCACAGGTCACGTTGCGCGAGTCGAGTGTCGGAGGTGTTGGAAATTAACAGAAACTATGCACACCTCCGCACCAGACACAGCAGGTAGTCCTGGCTGCTGTTTGCGCATCCCACATATCCCACATATCCCATGATAATATTGACATCTTCGGTGGTCAGTCTGGTCGGGCCGAATCTCATTTGCAAAGTCATTTTGTCCAAATAAATCCAGCCTCCGACGACCTCCTGGGCTCCTCGGGTCTTTTCCCAACTTGAACAGCATGTTTTGACTTTGGCCAGGGAAATTCCGTAACTGGCTAAGCGTCGGATTGACTTACCAACTTGCTGGCCAGGATTTGGCCAGTGGGAAAATGGGAAATACGGTGGGGATATCGGGTTTCTTCCGGCTGTAAAGGTTGAGCCCTGTTAATCCCATCACATTTCACACGTTGCTTAAGATCCCTTCTATAACGACGATGCTGATGATGATGATGATGTGTGCAGCGTATAAACATCCGGTTTGTGGCATTTCCCAAATCAATAAACTTATTATTATCCCATTTCCACCAAGTCCGCGTGCATTTTTATTTGGAAAAATTCTTAATTAAGCGTTCGCCTCGCTCTCTCTCCTCGTTTTTATGAATGAAGTGGAATATGTTTGCCCACGCGCTCGCCGCTGCCTAGCCCCTTCAGTGATTTCTTTTGCTTTTACAGAATTTTAAGTGGAATTACTTGGCTAGCAGCAAGCAGAGCTGTGTAAATCTTTTGAATTTTTATTAAAAACAAAAAGTTTCGTTTGATTGTTCCGTATTACCTGTCGAGGGAGGGGCGGCATAGGGATCGGGATCGGGGGGCCAAGCACTTGATGCCCAACACTTTCGACAGTTTTATTAATGAAATTCGCAGAAAAAGTTGCCCACTGATGTGCTGCATCCCCCTCACACAGATTTCCTTGCTACAGAGAGATAAATTGTAATAAGGATTAAATATGGAAGTAGTTTTATAAAGCATTTTAATTTTATTTGTAAATGATGGTCTTTAAATTAAATGATTATATATTTCTTATTTTATTCAGCGTCTGTATCTTATGCTTCTTCTTATAAAAAGTGAAGTTGGCTGCGGCTACATCTAATATTTATCGTGTTATCGATACTATCGTGTACAGAACGATCGAATACATACAATATTATATTCTATAACAAGATGTTCACACTTAATGCTACTTATATAAATAATAACAACATGGTCACACTTAATAATACTTAATATATACTACATATGTTTACAACTCGGTCAACCTGACAAATTGATCGACCTCGATCAAGATTATGTACATAATGCTACAGTTTTCGTTAATATTTGTAACCAGGGTTTTAACCTTGTAGCTTCTAATATTCCTTTATAAGGTAATTGAGTTAATTGGCAATTATCTATATCTGTTACTTCATATCTATCATTATCAAAAACTCTGTTTATTTTATATGGGCCTCTGTATTTGGGTGCAAATTTTTTACAAGTGCCAGGTGTTACGTCGACATTTCTAATTGCCACAAATTCGCCAACACTGAATTTCGATGGCGCTCTCTGCTTGACTGCTTTTATACTTTCATTTCTTTTCTGTGACTCTACAATTTTCAAATTAGCTTTATCTCTTATGTCTTTTAGATCTCTTTCATTATCTTTATTTAATTTATCATCTAAATACTCATATAATTCATCAATAACTGGACCTCTTTGATCTACTCCGAATAAAAGCATGCTCGGTGTCTTTAATGTACTCGCATGGACTGAATTGTTAAGTGCATGTTCGACCTTATATATGAGTTTATACCAATCAGCTTGATTCATGGGATTCGATAATTTTCCTAACATAGGTGTTAAAACTCGATTTACTCTCTCTACCTGTCCATTGGCCTGAGGTGCGCAAGTCGCCACTTTTATGTGTCCAATATTTCGATCCGCCAAA
>VNJO01001719.1:0-22926 GCA_008042535.1 Drosophila tani | reverse complement strand
TAAATCGACCGATCGCTCCTATGGCAGCTATATGATATAGTTGTCAAAATTTACANGAAATACTTTAAAAAACAGAGAAGTTAAATTTTTTTTACATTACATTTCGCCATCAATTATATGACAGCTATATAAATTTATACCTCCTGCAAGGATATAGTTAATAGAAAATAATTATAACTTCTCTGTTTTTCAACGTATTTGTATAAATTTCGATATATAACTGGTTTTTACGGCTTTAGAATTTCGGATTTAATTTCATTAAGATCAGACAACCATATTGCTGCCATAGAATGTAAAACGTAAAATCTTTAGGTAAAAGTTATCAAAAATGTAAAAACTTTAATCTTTTTTCTATTTTACTAAAATGGATTGACTTTTAATGATTCAATTGCAGACTGCAAGGGTAAACAAACTTCGGCTTACCTTTCTTGTTTTTTATAATAATTTGCAAAAAATTTTAAAGTATTACTTTTTTATGTTACGCCAACCATAAGAGGCGTAATTAATTCGACAAAATAAAACTTACTATTTTGTACTAAACAAAATTTTTTTTTTATAAAAATCAATCAGTTTAAAAATTTTAAATTATTACATATATTTTTTAAACTCATTCTTATAATAAACAAGGGGAAAACTACAGTCGAGTGTGACCGACTGTGAGATACCCGGTACCCAAAGCATTGTGGGTGAAATTAAATAGCACATGAACATGGAAAAAAGAAAATGTTGATAAATGAAGACAAATGTTGCTAGAAGCATGTTGAGCAACACCCAAAAAACACGAATGTTGCTAGGAACATGTTAAGCAACACCCAAAAAAGAAAAATGTTGCAAGGGACATGTTGAGCGCTCTCAACATAGAAGAAGAAGAAGCATACACAGAAACCTTATTGTTTAATAACGTCCATGTTTATTAATCCGATTTTACTCAAACTTTCAGAACACGTCCGCGAATGCCTATTTATCCATTTTAGCTATTTACTTTTAGCCGAAACTTACGACTATAGCTTATATAACGTTATTTTTTATTTTTTTTTAGCGAAAGTGGGCGTGGCCAAACTTGATTTGCGGCAACAGATTCCAATGTTGTCACTAAATTTGGTAACTCTAGCTCTTATAGTCTCTGAGATCTGTTGTTTCACACGGACAGACAGACGGACAGATGGACAGACAGACATACGGACAGACGGACATGGCTAAATAGACTCGCCTGGTGACGCTGATCAAGAATATACAGGGTCGGAGATTTCTCCTATTGCCTGTTACATACATTCTCGGTTGGCACTATCTTATAATACCCTTGTACCCTATGGGTACCGGGTATATGGGTATATATTTCTATCGATTCTTACTATTTAACAATTTACAATTTGGAAAAGATATGAAATAAAGGGCATGTGCCGTGCGGTACCGCCGCAAGGAATTGGGTACCGGGTATACAAATGTGTCTCTTTTTTTTCAAATTAAATTTAATTCAATTAAAAAATATATATTCTCCAGGAGTACTTTTGTTACCATAATTTTGATCTGCACTTTAGTGCACTAAGCCATAGCCACACTCTAATCATACAATCATACATACATAAGTATTACATATGTAACTATGTTTTATTATGTAACTATGTTTTATTATGTATTGTAATGTTTAGAGTAAAGCTTTGATAATTTCCAACTATTTTAAATTGCTAGTCGTATAGTCGTGTTTAAACCAAAGAGTAAAGCTTTTAAATCTGGTGAAAAGTGAAAATAGAACGCAAAATGGAACAGTCTTATCGTGATCAGCATTTTTGAAATGCTGTGATAGTAAGTCATTTGTGTTAGCTGTGTTCAATGTGATTAATTGGTTGGGTATAATTATACACGAAGATTTGTTTAAACATTTTAATAGAAGCTTAAAAGACAAGAATGATCAAAAACGGAATAAAGAAAGATTTAAAGGAAATATGCCTTATAAATAAAATACAATAAAGAAACCAAAAGGATCCAAGGCAATATAGTGTCAACCGTTGCAGTAGCGGGCCCCAAAGGCTTCATCGAATTAAACAAAGTATTCCGACACCACCGGAAACTAGTTCAATTATTGAGCATACAATTGAAGAAGCTTTGGCTGTGATTCTTGATTTATGATTGTAGAAAGATAAAAATACAATATTGCGCAAATCTCTAAAAACAAAGAACCTAAATATTCTCCCAACCTATTCAAAAATACAACAGCAAAAAAAAGACTATACTTGATTCTTAAATACCGGATACGGAAGCTAAAGTAAGCCTTCAGGATTTGATGGATCATACCGTGCACCGAGTTCTTGTATCCCAAATGTCTGAAGAACTCGATTTAATGCCACATAGTCAAAGTCGGTGTACACGAATACTAAAAGTCTACTTGACCGATCGTTTTTAAATTTTGCACACAGCTTTTGCAACTTATTCTCCAGGTATCATTTTAAATTGTATTTTTTATTTAACAATTAAAGTATTTTTGAAAAAAAAAATTGACCTAAAACCTTTATCAAATAAAAACACCTCTTAACGAGGTGAGATTAAAGTGACGATGGCACATTCAACTCAAAAAATTTCTGATACCAAATTTTGTGACGATTAATAGTTATTTGAACAAAAATATTTAAAAAGTTTTTAATTAGTTTCAAAATCGGCACGCTGCCTGTTTTGCCCTTTTAAATTTTTCAGCTAAGTGCCGATTTTGAAACTAATTAAAATTTTTTTAAATATTTTTGTTTAATTAATTATTAACTGTCACAAAGTTTGGTAAATATAAATTTAAAAAATAAAAATCGTAAATGCCATTATAAAAATATATATTATGTTAAAAAATTTAATTTTTATTCTAAATTCTCTTATATCTATATCTCTTATTTATTAAAATTTTGTCAGGGCAAAGTAATTATCATATCAAAATACTTTTCCAACGACATATAGGACGTTTCTGTAACTTGAGTCGTTCAGAAGTTATGGGCGCGAGAAATTTCCTGTTTTCCTGCCAAAGTAGTGGAAAACAAAACAATTAGATTAAATTTAAAAACAAATTTTTAAAACGATTTCTTTTAAATGTAAATTATATTAAATTTCCTTTGATGGTTTTAAATTGTATTGCATAGTGCACGTCTCTATATGACTCTACATGTATTTTTACATAAATGTATGTATAGTGCATGTAAAAGGTTAGGTATATGGGATCTTTGCTACTAATTTATTTTAATGGGTAATATCTCCAGAAAGCGAATTTTCCCAGATATGTGTTATATCTCAGGGGCTATATGCCTTGAGTGACTATCAAAATCGTTAGAGCCATTTCTAAGAACACTTCAAAAACTTAAAAAAAAAATTAATTTTAATTATAAATTTTTAAATATAATATTTAGATAAATTATGTTGTTGGCAAAGCTATTATCATTTCAAAATACCTTTCAAACGACATATAGCACGTTTCTGAAGCTTTAGTCGTTTAGAAGTTATGGGCACGGTAAATCTGGCTTTTTTTAGCTGTTTTCCCGCCAAATTAGCGGGAAACCCAAAAAATCGTAGAACAAAAAATGTTTAGCTCGAGCTTTTTAATAAAATAAAAGTAGTTCCAGGACTCCAAAACAAAAAAATCGACAGACAGACAAACAACAGAACAAACGTTCTCATTTCGGAAAGGCCGTTAAAATCTTGTTTATTGAATATCTTTTGAACGGAGTTTCGGATCAGGATGATCGAGGTGTCATTCGACGCGTATTTAAAAATTTCGGGATTTTTGCTCCACCGGCCCCAATAGCTCCAATTTTCAAGTTCGCATTTTCACTCTCATTTCTGCTAAACTAACCCGTTTTTGAAAAATCTTAGTATGCAGTTTCAAAGAGGTTTACAATACCTTTCGATCAAGATATAAATGGTGCTTATCGGACTATCGTAGCGGATTTTCAATTTTACGGCTGTATATAGTAGTCTTCTTGCGCACCACATTCTCGGTGCTCATCGTCACTACGTGGACTGCCGTCCACAGCAATTTATATTTATATTTATATTGTTACGTACGGCGGTTAGGGCCGACGTGAGTCATTTGGTTAACACGGAAGAAAATCAAGAATAGCCAATGCGCTAGTGCTCTAGAAAATCAACACGGGCAACATTGCACAAAAATTCGGCTCTGGCAGATGACACCGGCTAAACTCGCCAAATTGGGCCTTGCAATCACCTGCAACTCAGTACCGCCGATTTTGCTGAAATATCAAACCTTAGACCAAAGACGATCCAAATATAACTCCTGCCAATAGGCAAAAAGAGGGGAATGGATGACACTAGCTGAGAACACTCTTGTGTTTCATTTCGGAGATTCCTAGGCAATACTTGACACTGTCTTTGGATATAAAAGACCCCAATATAGCCGAACTGGGGACAGTCGCTAAGGACGGGAAGTCTGTTCGGAAAGACTCGAAATCCCCCAAAACCAAAGTAAATGCGTACAATGCGCATAATTTTAAAAGTCGGATAACTTTTCGCGACCAGGGAAAATGTGCGATGCAGTCCGTTACAACATCCCGTCGAACGGTGCCGCGTACCATGTGAATCTTAATGGACCTATTTTAACAATACTACGAGTAAAACAATCTGCAGCCTATAAAAGTGAATCCTGAATGACATTCAACATTTTGCAATAAACTGTGCAACTACCCTTATCACTAGGCATATCCTAAATCCTTCAACAACAACCCCAATCTTTAACATCATAAAAAACTGAAGGATGCCTCTGATAGCCAAGAGATCGAACAAGTAATTTAGGAGCATCGACCAACATGAAAGACCATTCACCAACAAAGATGACCCTGGTTCAATAACGACATAACAAAAACAATCTGACAAGGAACATATAAAAGCAAAGCCGCCACAACAATTTCCTGAACATATAAACTCATTTCTCAACATCAATACACTTCTTATATTTTTTTAATGATTTTTTTTTTAAATCATTAAGTAAAAAGTCTGTGCATTTAATGAATTTATACCCCCAAAAACCAAGTACAATATTATATATATATTTATGCTTAATTCTACTTAACTTTCCCAACAAATAAAACCTCAACTCCTGAACGAGAGCACTCAAGGATGGAAAAGCAGAGGGTGAGTCAACGGGACAGTTTTCCCAATATTATCAGACATATTTATATATATATAATCGTACCTCCATATACACTACTTACCATATGAACAAAATATTAGCTTCCAAAGATACACTATATTCTTCCGATCAAGATATAAATGGTTCTGATCGGACTATCGTTGCAGATTTTCAATTCTACGGCTGTATATCAGCGTTGGGCACGACACATAACGGTTTGGGTAGCACAGAAGGTAGCGAAAAAAAAAATCCCCAACCACTACCGTTTCGACGCTGTCGCAGTCATGAGCTACCCAAAATGTGCGAGCAAGGGAAATACACAGACAAAAATTGAATCTCAAACTCGTAACTTTCCGTTTCGTCAGTCATTTTTGATGTTCTCGTGCCCGCCTCAAAAGACCGACTAAAAAACAAATACAAACTTTTTCACTCAGTGCAGAAGTCGTCGGCCGCTGCACAACTCCCTTTAAAATTGTTGTTGCGTTGCTATTATGTGCGTCACCCATTCGCGTACACTTTGTTTTTGCAATTGCGAGCGATCGCCGACAACCCTTTTCCCCGCCTCTCTGGCGCCTCAATTACAGTGGCATTGTTTTTGTAAATCTTCACGGATCGTTGAGCGCAAGCGTCGACCGTCTGTACAGACTTGCTGGCGCCTCCCGAAAAACCTAACTGTTTGGGTTTTGGGAGCAGGCAAGGACAAAGGGCTGCCCTTCCCTGCTGTATATAGTAGTCTCCTTTCGCACCACAGTCTCGGTGCTCATCGTCACTAGGTGGACTGCCGTCCACAGTGATTTGAAGCTAAGTAACAATAAAGATTTCGCGTGGTTCCGCCAGCCAGCCGCTTGACAGGAGCCCTAGGACTTGCCGGAACCACTGCAGCCCAGTGGAATCTTTTCGTCTGGAGCCGCAGATCACATCACCTTGCCCTGCCCCCGGCGGAGAAGGGCAACTTCCAGAATCCGCCCTATCTACCGACCCGGCTTCTGTGCACGCTCCGCCACCATGACGAAGAGGCAAATTGGGAGAAGTGAGAGAATCATTGCGCACCGCCGCCGACGCCAACAACGCCTTCTGCCCATAGGGCTCGGCTATCTGAAGCTGTCCGCTATCAAGCTGAAGAAGGCTATTGCCAAGCCCATGTAGAGTCTTACAAGAAGCTGGAGAGAAAGGGCGCGTCTAGGAAAAGAGGAGGGCGAGCGCCAACGCTCTGACGCTCGTAGCGTAGGAGGCGGTGGCCGCCAGTGCAGCATCTACGCCAGGACGGATCCTGAGATCCGGATCCTGAGATCCGTCCTGAAGTACAATAGCCTGTTCATTCAACAGATCGCTAAACGAAATATGTATTAAATGCTAATTAGTTTAAGCACATGGAGAAAATCATGAATTTGTTCATTTGTTCAAGAAACCACGAAAAATCAACTTTTTTTATCACAGGGAAAAATAGCAGAATTGGAATAACCAACTGTAGTGGAAACTAGGGCTTAAACAGCAAATATCATCAATACCATGTTTTGTAAAAATCCAACAACCCTAGAGCAATGTTTATTTTTATTTAATCGAAATCGGTCCATGGTTGTTTGCTAATAATTTTCCAATCGTTCCCATGACAGCTATATAATATACATACCCATATACATACATAAGAAAGAACCAATCAATAAAGTTGGATCGAGATAGCTCAGTAACTGAGGGCAGACTGACGGACAGATGGACATGTCAAGATGGACTCGGAAATAACTCTTGCACTGGTCTTCAATCTTCTAACTTTAATTATAATTCCCTCAGCAAGAATATAAAAATCACTTTAGTTTCCTAATATTCAATATATACAAAATATCATACGGACCAGGTTAATAATTGCCGTTCTAAAGTTCTTCGGTTTTACAAAACTTTATCTCCATGAATATCTTTTTAGTTCTCTTTACAGTGCAGAATGCTTAAACCTATAGACCATATCTATATTTACTATTAATATATCTCAATTATTAACACACCAATCGACTTAAACGTTTAAAATACTTACATCCATGACGGCACACCTGTTAATCCAGTAGCTTCAGTGGTTGGGGTTAAGAATAAAATACATATATAAAGAAAATGCTTCTTTGTAATTAAAATCATTTTGTTTGATTAAAAATATCAAAATATGCTGTTTCTGATAATGTGAATTGTGAACTTCTCGATTTAAGAAAACTAGTTATTGTGATTTCCTGCTATCCAGTTTATGCGCACGCTGAGGGACTGAAAATACAATTTTAATGAAAAAGCTTTAGTTTTAATTTAAATCAATAGCAAATTTTTTATTAATACTTAATTTTCATATTTCAAACAGATTTTAAATATAATGTCTTTTAATTAATTATTATTGTGTGGTAGGGAATTTAATTATTTTTCTCCATTTTATTTCTTTTTTTTTATGGATGCCCAACATCTTAAGAATATAAAGTCCAAATTTGACATCGAAGGGACAAAAATACCGAAGTAATAGGTAATTGAACGGAGTTAATTCTACGTTCGATGTATGGGCAGCCAATTACTTTAAAGCGCTCTCCTGAAAAGTTTCTTTTTTAAAGTCGGTGTACACGATTACTCAAAATCTACTTGACCAATCGTTTTGAAATTTTGAACAGGTTCAATATCGGAGTTTTTTTTAATTTTATTTTTAAATATATTTTTATTATATATTTATTTTATTGTATTTTTTCACGTCAAACTTTCATGAAAAATTGAATAAACAATTTTTTTTAACAAGGAAGCTAATTTTGGTAAACCGAAGTTTGTATTTCCTTGCAGTCTGCAATTGGATCATTGAAAGAAAATCCATTTTGGTAAAATTGAAAAAATATTGAAGTTTTTACATTTTTATAACATTTATTTAAACATTTTACATTTTACATTTTTGTATAAATCAACCGATCGCTTCTATGTCTGCTATATGACATAGTTGTCCGATCTTAATGAAATTAAAACCGTGCTTCTAAAACCGTAAAAAGCAGCTTAATCGCTAAATTTATAAAAATACGTGAAAAACATGTAAGAAAGCCACATTCGAGTGTGATCGACTGTGAGATACCCGGTACCCAAAGCAATGAAATGTGAAATTAAATAGCACACGGACATGAAAAACATTTTTTTTTGACAAATGAGAACAAATGTTGCTAGAAACATGTTGAGCAATATCCAAAAAAGACAAATGTTGCTAGAAACATGTTGCGCAACACCGAACAAAGACAATTGTTGCTAGGCAACACGCTCTCAACATATCCCTCTCTCTCTCTGTATGCTTCTTTATACACAGAAACTTTATTGTTTAATGACTTCCATGTTTATCATCCGATTTTACTCAAATTTTATTTACCTATTTATTTTATCTATTTACTTTAAGCCGCAAATTACGACTATAGCTTATATACAGTTTTTTATGATTTTCGGGGGCGGAAGTGGGCGTGGTCAAATTTGAAAACAAACTTGATCTGCGTGCAACAGATTCCAATGTTGTCACCAGATTTGGTAACTCTAGCTCTTATAATCTCTGAGATCTTTTGTTTCACACAGACAGACGGACATACGGACATGGCTAGATCGACTCAGCTGTTGACGCTGATGGAATGCGGTGGTTACCGCAGCTACTACTGCTGCCACTAAATTGTTGGACTGGTGAAATGATTCAAAGTTACTTCGATATTGATGGATGCGAGACTCTGATTGTTCACCATATTCTTGCTGGCATACATTTGGTTAGAGTCGGTACTGCTCCTGTGCCCGGTTCTGTCCATTGCTGTACATATCCTTTTCCAGCTTGGCAATGAAGGATTTGTCCACCCATACACTGCTCTAAGCAGCAGCGGGTGGTGGCCGTAGCCTCTGACCCCTTAATCTCAGTCATCGAGCGTGACATCTCATAGTGCTCATTGAAGTCATAACCAAATATGGCATCGAGGGACCTATTTCCTTCCAGGAAAATGTTTAATATTGCCCAAATCCCTTAACATTGAATTGGGCTCTACCAATTTAATTATTATAACTTTATCTGCTCTTCTAAACGTCTGGACTGGGCTTTTGAATACATTATTGTGTTTGGCGGAATCTATATTTTTTAAATGTGTTAAGAAACAGTAAGAGAGAGTGAGAGACCAATAGTCGAGAACGACCTGTTTTATTAAATTTTTTATTCTGTTCGTCACCCCGCTCTAGAAATAATAAATCTAAAAGTCTCTTCCTGGTATTTTCTAGTATTTTGTTCGTTTGTCTGCGTACCGGTCTTTAAAAAACCGCTGCCGAAAAGTTTTTCTCGACTATTGACCGCTCACTCTCTCTCACTGCTTAGAAGCGCTGTTCGCGTTTCTGAGTACGGAGCTTTAGCTAGCTAAGTTTATGGGGTTCACCGAAAATCCATACGAGACGGCCAAACGGCCATACTGTCAGCTGTGTTTGTTTAAAATTTAAATTAAGCGCTGCGACACAGACAAATTACTTAAATTATGATTTTTCAAAGTCGCGGGGCCAGCTCCCGATGCCGTCAACGAGGACGAGCTGCTCGTGGCACACCTTGTCCAGTTGGCTGCTGGTGGATCTCTCCGCATTGTAGTCGTAGAACACCTGCGACGTGTCGCACTGCCCATTGAACTTGGCGCTTAAATCGTCGTGCGTGGATCCTTAGGACAACTATGATCTCTTTCCATGTGTATCTAAGGCGGCGGCTGCTTGCCCTGTCGTTCCGGGCCATTACCATTCCCGTTGTCACTTCCCGAGGACGGGCAGCTCTCATTCTCCTTCTTGTACTCCTCGTATGCTCTTAAGCAGGAGCATTTTGGGTTGGCAACCAACTAAGAAGAGGATCCCAGTAGGTGACCACTGGGCATGGACGAGCAGGGGATGGAGACAGCATTTCCAGAATTTTTTAAATTGTGATTTTGGCCCTTTTCTATTGCTCCAACAGTGGCAGTAGCCGCCGCTGCAGTGCCAGGAACACCTCGTCCTCGTCGGCGGCATCGGGAGCTGGCCCCGCGGCTTTGGAAATCATAATTTAAGCTATTTGTTCGTTTGATTTGCTTATATCCGTGTAAAACAGGGATCGCAAATAACAGTTATGAGATAAATAAAAGTTGGACCCAAAAAAATTGACTGCGACGGTAGGAAAACTATGTATATCTTATTTTTGGAAGGACTTTGCAGAAATAGGATACACTTTTATATGCAATTTTTATTCTTTTAATCTTTTTCAACTGTTATTTTTAATTTTTATTAAAAAAGTTGAAAGTAATTATTATTTTTCAATTTTTATATAAAAGTTGAATCAATTTTTATTTAAAAAATTTGAGATAACTGTTATTTATCAATTTTTATTTAAAAAATTGAATGACTATAACTTTTGAACGTCGCGGTATATTTGGCGTGGCCAAATTTTAAAACATATATATGTATGTATTTGTCATATGGTACATTATAATACATACGTCAAACGAAAAGTATTGAGACGAAGATTGAAAATATCTTTCGATCTTTCAAATATACCGCGCCGTTCAAAAGTTATAGCAATTCAATTTTTATTTTCAATTTTTAAAATAAAAATTGATAAATAACTGTTATCTCCAATTTTTAAAATAAAAATTGAAAATAATTGTTATTTGTAATTTTTATTTTGAAAATTACAAATTACAGTTATGAATTAACTTTTATATAAAAATGGAAAAATAATAATTATTTTTAACTTTTTAATAATAAAAAAAAAAACAGTTAATTTGCAGTTATTTTTTTTTAATCAAAAAATAACTGTTATTGTACAATTTTTATGTTAAAAATTATAACTGTTACGATCCCTGGTGTAAAATCATATATTTTAGGATTTTTTTCTGAATAATGATTTATTGGCTGTGCCTATATACACAGTGTAATATTGTTTACTGTTACTGTAGTGTAGTAACTTGTACAATAGTGTAGGGAGGTGTTCAATGCAAAATGAAAAAAAATTGTGTGGGAGTACGAGAGTGTTATTGGTTATAAATTAGTGGAGTATTTTACTTAATGTCGAGGTTTAGAAAATTCTGTATGGTAGGTCTATGGGGTGTGTTCTTTTGAGTCTTCTTCTGCTTCTGTGTTCAGCGAGTCTTCTGGACAAGATATTTGGGTGAGTCGCTTGTGAGTTGATTACATCTCCAACTAAAGGGACATGGAGGTCCCTAGCCAGGTCAATGTTTGGGATGTACCATTCGGCTCCAGAAAGTGTCTTGCTTTGAAAAGTTCTGATTCTGTTTAGGCTCCGTTGGGCAGCAATACCGTATACTTGGATCCCATATCTCCATGTGGGGGCAAGTATGTGTTTGTAATTTTGATTTTGTTTGAAAGGTTTAGGTGATTGTTTTGTTTTAAAAGCCATGATAGTTTCTTGACCTTGGCTTCCAGTGTGTTTTTGACGAGTTTTGTGTGCATCGCTAGTGTTAGTCTACTGTCGAGGGTAACACCCAGGGAATTGTTGTCTTTTTTCTGGTCAAGGAGCTCTCCGTGTACGAATAATCTTGGGCAGGTGTCCTTTTTGAGTGTGTGGGTGACAACTACACACTTTGAAGGGTTTACAGATATGTTCCACCGACAGGCTCAGTTTTCAAATTTCTTGAGGTATATCTGGAGCCTGTCGGTGGCTGTGTTCTGCAGGTTGATCTGCACGCTACCGCTGTGTCGTCCTCAAATGTAGCCAGCATCATGTTATGAGAGTGTACTGGAGGCTTTGGCATGCCATGAGTGTAAAGGCTGTACAGTGTAGGTTCAAGAACACTACTACAGGTACACCTGCACTGATCCGCCTCTCAGTAGACATAATTTATTTTATGCTCAGGATGCCACATAATTGAATCTTTTTGAAGTGTATTGTAAATAAATTACCTTTGCCCCGCTGGAAAATCCCGCAATACGGCTTTGTTTCCTATTTCCTGCCTCTATTTCGCAATGGTAGCGGGCTATTTATCAAATTCTTCCTTTCTCTCGCGCCATCCTTGCGAAGTCTCATCCGATTTAAAATATCTAGCGCGATGTTCATTCTAGTATATTCTAGTATTTTTCTTAGCTTATCTGCGTACCGACCTTGCTAAGAGGGGCCGAAAAAGTGTATTTGGCTCTCGCTCGCACTCATTTGGATCCTAAATTTTAGCGCTGGTGAGTACGTAGCTTTAACCTATGCATTTCTTTTTTTCATTTCGGACGATTCTGTGGACAGTTGGGATGTACACCGCAAATCAACTTTTTTTGAAGGCCTGCCGGAGATTCCCTATTACTCCTATACATGTACATATATAAAAAAAAACATTTTTAGAAATATTGTCTATGTGTTACGTTATTATATGTCATTTAAATTAATAAACTACCTAAAGCCGTTTCGCCACAACAAATTTTTTTAAAGTGCCCCGTTTTGCTAGGAACATGATGACAAACACGCTTTGGTGCTGCCCGCTGAAAAAATAATATACGCTGAGGAAAGTATTATAATTTTGGCCAGACGTTTATTTTCCGTATGATTGGCTGGCATATACTTTCACACTGCGCTGCAAAACTTAACTAACATCAAAATAAAAATAAATGTATCGTTTCCGATGCCTGCACTGCATTTTTGGCAGGTGTGTGTCCATAAGTTTACTCTTTTGCTGCGCCTTTTCGATTCTTCCCGGTTATTTTTTGTCAATTCGTTAATAAAACATATTTAGGTCAATACAGACGGACAGACAGACGGACAGACAGACGGTCAGACAAACGAACAGACGGACATGGCTAGATCGACTTGTCAGGTGATGCTGATCAAGAATATATATACTTTATGGGGTCGGAGATGCCTCCTTCTGCCTGTTAAATTCATTTTCGGTTGGCACTAACTTATAATACCCTTGTACCCTGCAGTGACCAGTATTTTTAGTAAAAAACAAGAAAGAAAGCTAATTCGGTAAGCCGAAGTGAGTTTTGGGAAAATGCCAATTTACCGGACTTTCAAGTAGGCCGATCAAAAAACCCTTTCTTAGCGGGCATTTTTAAGAAAGACCGAAGCATTTAAAAAAATATCATGTCGATAGGTCCAACCGTTTGAGCTAGGCGAGCGATACTTAAAAAAAAAAAGGGTTCGACATTTATATATATGTATATATATATATATATATATAACTTTTATGTTAGAGCACGTTCGCAGAAATATATTTATTGTATATCTATTTACTCTAGACCTAAATTTATGACTATAGCTTAGTTATAACTTTTTCTTGATGTTCGAGCGCGGTTGTGGCCAAATTTTTAAGCAAACGTAATCTCTGTGCAACAGATAAGAATGTGCTCTTCAAATTTAGTAGCTAGCTTTTATAGATCAGTTGTTTCATACGGACAGACGGATAGTGATCCCTATAGGGATCATAATTTGGAATAGTATGGATTTAAGGTTTCATCAGCCTTCTTTGATTTGCCTGCCTGGCTCAATGCTTAGTGTGCTCGACTTTAAATCTGAAGGTCTCGTGTCCCAGTCGGAACAATTGTGTTTTAGAAATGTAAGTTGCTTTTATAGAACATTTATAATATTTATGTCCATGTAACAGTAACATATTAACTTACATAGCAGTGTCGATTGAAGTAAAATAATTGAAATTATCATGTAAAAACGAGGTGTGTTCAAGAAGTATCGCGAATATTTAAATTTTTCAAAAATTATTTATTTATTCATGAATATTTATTTTGTCCCCTTCAAAGTAATCTCCATGAGATATTATACACTTGTGCCAACGGTTTTTCCAATCTTCGAAGCACTTAAAAAAATAATTTTTTTATCTTGTTCAGCTCCTCCTTCGATGCCGTCTTCTCGTCAAGCGTAGCGTAACGTCGTTCTTTCATGGGCCTCTTCAGTTTAGGGAACAAGAAAAAGTCACAGGGGGCCAGATCTGGGGAATACGGTGGCTGCGGCATCATTAGTGTGTTGTTTTTGGCCAAAAAGTCGCGCACAAGCAGCGATGTGTGAGCAGGGGCGTTATCGTGGTGCAAAAGCCAATTTTTGTTCTTCCACAAATCCGTGCGTTTCTGGCGGATTGCTTCGCGCAAATTGCACATAACTTGCAGGCTCTACCCTGTGGCAAGAACTCATGATGCACCACGTCCCTGCAATCGAAGCAAACTGTCTGTTGTTAAAGTGCACGGGCGTCCGGCACGCTCTTCGTCGTTCACATCTTGGTCTGAGAACATTTTGTACCACCGATAAACGTTGCTTCGGTCCAAGGTAGCTTCTCCGTATGCCACAGTCAACATTCTGAATGCATCCGCGCACTTAATTTCGTTTTTTAAACAAAATTTGATACAGGTCCCTGATCCATTTTTTTGAATAGGTAAAAATCGAAGACGATCCAAAACACGTGCAAGCAAAGCAGCTGTCAACAATAAAGTGAACTTTCAAAATGGCCAAGCTTGTTGGCAAAAGTAAGAGACATGAGTACCAAATTACGCCACAAAAAAATCGAAATTCGAATATACGTAACCCCTCGTATGTTATGTACTCAAGTTACGGAAATAGCCCACGTTTGGACTTGATTTTTGACCGTTTCGAACCGTTCATTCCCTGGGTGAGAATTATCTTTGGACGATTGAAGGAGTCCTTTTGAAAAATCCATAAGCTAATAGCAGAGTTCGCCCGGAGGTGCACTGTTTTCAGATAAATTGAAAAGGCCTTTTTCTCCCAGGCCTCCTTTGGGCCCTTTTTCGGAGCCTCCCTAGGAGGGAGTCCCAAAGAAGCACCCTGCACGGAATTTAGAGGAAAACGGTTACGCAACAGGAGCAGAGCGAAAGAAATAAAAGTTTTCGTCACAGCTGAAATGTAATGGTCGTAAATATTCCGTATGTCGTGCTCGTTTGGAGAGGCTTCCTGACATTAAAGGGGAGAATCATCTAACATCTTGAGAGAAGGAGCAGCCCAAAGCGCGACAATATCGGCCATGCCGATGCAGCATGCCCAAATGACGATCAAATAGAAAACCTACGAGAAGAGTGCTAGCTTTACAAAAAGGAACGACGAACGTGTCCGGTAAGCCTATTTAATTATAATTCGACTCTAGAGTACAATGGGCTTAGGCCCGACAAAAGAAGACCCAATGGTAATCCGAAAAAATAAGAAAACTAAGAGAGCTGGAGAAGAGCAACAAAAGAGAAAGAAAATTAAGGAATTACATCCACCTATTACTTTAGCTAAAGGATGTTACAAAGTAAAATGAATTAAAGAATTAGGAAATAAAGAAAGAATAAATACCAAATGGTACACACAAGAGAAACACTAAATGCCCTGGGGACTAGTCAGTCGGCAATATACAATCAGATGAAAAAATGGGAAGAAGAAATGCTCAAATAGAAGGGTATAAATTAGAATTTCTGACTGAAGTACAGATCCAGTGGGAGCTATTTAAAGATCAACGAAATTGGTTGCTTTGTAACACAGCGGCATTTACAGGTAACTACATTTTATCAAGAAAGTACCGTGAATTCATTATTTATACATGTATTTCAAAATTATTTTTTGTCGCTCATTTGGCACAATCGTCCTCGGTACTTTTCGTGAGATTGATCTCTATCTGCCATTTGTTTTTTTCATTGAGCTCTATGTTAAAAGTTCATCTCATGTACCCTCTTACCACCAGGTCAGACGGTAAATAAAATGTATTTTCTAACTTTTTCTCAACCTTGCCATTAAATGAAACTAAAATTAAACTTGAACAGAACTAAAATATATAGAAATGAAATATTTAAAAAAATATTTCTTGGTTTTCTTTTTTAACAAGTTTTTCAACTTACCATTAATTGAAAATAAAATTATGTTAAGACAAAATAAACTAGTATAAATATGACTGACTTGTGATTTTGCTTTTAACTAAGAAAGAATGGTTGATCTCGGTTTAAATTTTCAGGATAGTTTACTGCTATTTTGAAGGACATTTTAAAATTTAAAAAATGCAAATCGTTCTAGACGATGAAACCCCAATATTCTTTAGACCGCGACGACTTCCCCTTTGCAAATCGGCGAGTTGCTCAAAATCGATATTATTGAAGAATCCACTACTGAAAGAAGTCATACAAACATCCGAAAAATACAGTTGTTAAATGTTAAATGAGTTAAATGTTAAAATGTGTGATTTTCTTTAAAAGCGTTTTAAATTTCTTGAGGACATAATAAAGAATTGTAAGCTGTATCCATGTACAGAGAAAATAGGCTCAGCTATAAAGTTTCAAAACTCACAGACTTAGAAGTTCATACCACACTATGCCATGATCGCGAAACCACTCACAGATTTGACTAGAAAAAATACGAAAATCGAATTAGGAAAAAACAAACAAGCTACGATTGATACTTTTAAAAAAAGGTCAGTTATGAGTATCTACAACCAAGAGCACGAAACAGAAGTCCACACGGATGCATCTTAGGACGGGTTTGGCGCAGATCTGATGCAGAAATCTCCTGAGGATGTTCAACTGCGCGCCGTGCACTATATGAGCAGGAAGACGACGTCGGTTCAAAGAGAATACCTCAGCTACAAATTGAAAGTTCTTGCTGTTGTGAAAGCGGTTTTATAGTTCAGAGTTTACCTCTTAGACAGATTTTTCAAGATCTATTTCAGGATTTGAGAGGATTTGAATTTCCACCACCGTCTATGCAGACGACTAGGCTACATCCATAGCTGTAGCTCCTGCGGCGATTGTCAACCTAAAAAATGTTTCACTTTGACAAAAAAAAAAAAAAAAAAATTGAATATAGTTTAAAAAGGCATTAGTTTCTTATTAATATTATTTAACGCACAAATTTTTTGGTACCGAATATCTCACAGTCGGGTTACTTGACTATAGCTCTCTAACTTGCTTTTTATACACTTGCAGAGGGTATTATAATTTTGCCATGATATTAGCAACGCACTGAAGGATGCATCTCCGACCCCATAAAGTGTATATTCTTGGTGATGCTCACCAGCCGAGTCGATCTAGCCATTTCCGTCTGTCTGTCAGTCTGTCGGTTTTTACGCGAACTAGTCTCTCAGTTTCTTTAGCACGCAGAATATATGTCGGAAAGGCCGAAATCTGACTACTATATTCAATAGATACCATAGGAATGATGGCGAAATTAATGTAAAAAAATGTTTAACTTCTCTCTTTTTAAACGTATTTCTATTAAGAAATATAGCATTTTTTTATGGTTCTTGAATGAAGGTTTTAACTTCATTAAGATCGGACATAGAAGCGATCGGTCGATTTATATGAAAATGTAAATCTCGACATGTAAAATGTAAAATTTACAAAATTCGATATTTTTTCAACATTACTAAAACGGTTTGATTTTCAATAATCCAATTGCAGACTGCAATGGTATACTAACTTCGGTTTACAGAAGTTAGCTTTCTTTCTTGTTTTTTTTTTTCATTACTAACATATTTTCAAAGAATATATACCATATCCAGACAAATCAAGTAAGAAAGCTACAGTCGAGTGTGACCGACTGTGAGATACCCGGTACCCAATGCATTGTGCGTGAAATTAAATAGCACACGGACATGAAAAAAAGAAAAGGTTGATAAATGAGAACAAATGTTGCTAAAAACATGTTGAGCAACATTCAAAAAAGTCAAATGATGCTAAGAACATGTTGAGCAACGTTCAAACAAGAAAAATTCTGAATTAATACTGCGCCCGAAAGCACGCAACACTTTATTTCGATACTGTCTTTGTAGTCACTCAGAAGAAGAAGAAGCATACACAGAAATTTTTTGGTTTATTAACTTCCATCATCCGATTTTACTCAAATTTTCAAAAAACCTCCGCAAATGCCTACTTATTTATTTTATCTATTTACTTTAAGCTAAAAATTAAGTTGTTTTCGATTTTCGGGGACGGAAGTGGGCTGGCCAAATTTGCAACAGATTGCGTGCAACAGATTCCAATGTTGTTACAAAATTTGGTAACCCTAGCTCTAATAGTCTCTGAGATCTGTTGTTTCACACGGACAGACAGACGGACAGACTGACATAGCTAAATCGACTCGGCTGGTGATGATGATCAAGAATATATATACTTTATGGTGTCAGAGATGTCTCCTTCTGCCTGTTACATACATTCTCGAGTGGCACTAACTTATAATACCCTTGTACCCTATGGGTACCTGGTATAAAAAGTAGAAAATTAAATTGTTCTTTACATAAAAGAATATATTTATATATTATATATTATATATTTATTATCCTTTTACACCCAAATACCGATCCCCGCCATAACAATTTCTTCTGTTATGGTGCGGTCACCAACGACCCCCGCCATTACAAGTCCATCTGCTATGGTGCGGTCATTCTAACCCCTCTTGAGATTCCAAGGTAGAGCTGGAGAACAATCGATAGTGGTCGATGGTTTTCGATGGTTTAAGAAAAACAATTGAATACTATCGATGGTGTACAACAAATTTAATATTGTAAATATTATCAAAAGTGTGAAAGCGACTTTTGGCATTTTGGCGGGAATTAGATTTTTCTAGCGGGAAAGTTTAAGAAAACTAACAATAACTAATTATTCTATCCGAAACCAGAAATTATTGTTGTTTTTTATTCCCTTTCTCTTTCATATAAGTGCAAACGTCGCTTCTTTTAGAATGCACAAATATGTATTACATCGGAAACCGACTTTTGTTGTTGTTTGCTCTTCTCTTTTTCTTTTATCCTCGCTTCTCTTAGAACGTAAAAAGACGCATTATTTCGGAAACCAGCATTTGAAATGAAAATAAGAGAATAAAAAAGTAAAGAAACGCACAAACAAATAAGAAGAAAAGTTGTATTAAGAAACTTGCTTGACGCAGTTGTGAAATTCATTTCAATAAGTATGCAAGGTAAGCAAAACATATATATTATTACATAAGTTAATTCATTTCAGTTTCAGAATTATTAACAAAAAAAAAAAGGTAAGCAATTGCCCTAATAAAATAAATAATATTTTACTTTTTTTCAGATATATCAAATATAATATTTTTCATTTCAGATTTCGTTTCATTATAGGTCATATTTCAGATAATATTTGCCCCTAACTGTATATAATTTTAGTTTCCCATTTATTATTTCTATAACATTATTTAATTGTATTAAAAAACATTTTTATTTTTATATTTTAATACAATTGCAGGATTTTTCACTAATCACATAAAAGATTTTACGGTACGATAAAATTAACCTACATCGTATATTATATGTACATTTCAAAATGAATAAAATACATGTTTTTAAATATATTATTATTGTTTTTTAATGGTTATTAATGCATTCTCACCGAACGGTTCTTTGTATACGCTACAGATGTGTTCCTAATTGCTTCCTTCATAACATTTCTATAACTGTTATCAATGGGTTATTTTGAAGCGGAGAGATACATTCTTACAGAACCGTTATTGATGTATGCTGTAGATGGGTTATATAACGCTTCTTTTAGAAACTAAAGTTGGAAGTGAAACCCGAAGATTGCCGAAGTGTAATACACGTTATTTATATATTGCGAAGAAGCTGTTGCAGCATACAAAAAAAGAACAGTTGTTTCACTGTTTTACCCCATACTAATCTGAAAGGAAGACCGCACATATTGAGAATGCATTCTTTACTCGCTGAGAACGCATAGAAATGTACTTGCTGGGAGCGACCAGGTCCGACTGGGCAGTCGTCTACTGTATGTACTGTATAAATGTATGTACAAACATACATATGTATATACCCTGCAGTACCTGTCATCAACGTTTCATTAACAAGTCATCAAAAAACTTCTTTGTTCTTGAACAAACAAAAACACCTCTTAACGAGGCGAGGTAAAAGTGACGATGGCACCTTTAACTCCAAAAGCTATTGATATCAAATTTTGTGACGACTAATAGCAACGCTAACAAGAATAAATTACAAATAATTCGACTAGTTTCTAATTCGACACGCTGGTCTTTAGTTTTAAGGCTAGGTATTGAACAGCTTAGTACCGAAAACGAAACTACGTAACTAATTTGAAGCTAGATCACAATAACATTAAAAAATTTGGCTCCACCGGCCTCAACATCTCCAATGTTCAAAATTCTTTGTATGCAATTTCAAAGAGGGTTACAATACCTTTCGATCAAGATATAAATGGTTCTGATCGGACTATCGTAGCAGATTTTTAATTCTACGGCTCTATATACATAGTAGTCTCCTTGCGCACCAGTCTCGATGCTTATCGTCACTACGTGGGCTGCCGTCCACAGTGATGAATCATCGATGAAATTCCATACAAACTACTGATGAAATTAACATTGTCATGTCCTAGGCTGTCCTCAGTGACAAATTCATCTATGATTCATCAACAATTCATCGATAATTCATCAACATTTTATCGATAATGCATCAACATTTCGTTAAAATGTCATCCACATAATTTTTTAAGAGAGAAATTAAGCGAGAGAGTCGGTTCTGACACGCTTAAATAAGAGCGTCGGTTCGGACGAAGCCCAAGTCGGCCTATTAATGACAACCAGTGTTGCCAGATGAAAATTTTGCTTTTCCCTAAAAAATCTAAAATAGTCGATATTTCCCCCTAAAAAATCCAGTCTTTCCCCAAATTCAAAAAAATCTGATACATCCAAATAATTAAAAGAAGAAATATCTAATTATGACCTGGAACGTTACAAAGCGGAAAAATGTCGGAGGAATACCAGTTCTTAGTATCTTAAAGGCGAGTTCACGGAATGTGCCAACATCAGCTGGCAAAACTTTTAAGCGATACAAAAATCGTGTGGAGTATTTATTTTGATATTTTCGCCAATTTAGGGTATTTATAATAAAAAAGCAAATTTTGTAGAGATTTTTTTAAAAATTTTAAATCAATCAGTTCCAAAAAAAACCCTAAACTTTCCCCTTAAAAATTCTTTCCCCCTAAAACTCCCCCGAGGACATCAAAAAACCACTAAATCTAGGGGGAAAACCCCTGATCAGGGAGCACTGATGACAACTGAGACTGAAGGGTATGCATAGATACATATACATATGTACTTGTTTCCCGCCACTAAATAATAACTCAATGAGACAACACAAATTATAAATAATCCTGACTACAAACATGCACACGCGCACTTAAACTATCATACATATGTACATACATACATAGTACGTAATTATATAAATATATATGTGTATATGTATGTATATACATACATATGTACATAGATCCATCAGTATTTACCGTAAGTATGTGTGTTTGTATGCTTATACTTAATTAAGGATTGTTTCTGTACAGGAAATCAAAATCCAAAACAATTATTCATACTTGTCTATTTACATATGTATGTATGTTTATCCATGCAAGCGAAATCAATGTTGGGTCTACTTTAGCTACAAACGTATGTGCATACAAATGTATGCACTCGTGTATCTATGTATATATGTATGTACATATGATTATTTCCAATCATGTTTATAGTTTAGTGGTGATCTGGATAACAACTTGCCCCGAATACTTCCATACATACATATGTACATATGTATATAAATGTACTATATATACATACATATGTACCCAAGGATTTACTCTTGTCTGAAAAGATGTTACATGCTATCAGCAGTTAAACATCAGCCCTATGTCGCAGACTTTTGCATATACAAACATACATATGTACATGTATATGCATACAAATTATTGTTTATGTTTATTTGTATTTAACCTGTGTATACACTTCTTGAAAAGCTCACTAAAATACAATTAAATAATTTTCGTTAATTATACTTTTTTTTACAACTTTGAGCAAGTATTACATTATATGCATGTACATACATACGAAAATAAAAATTAATTTGTACATTGTACATATATATTTTCCACAACCGCATCAAGCACGTATGAACCTCGAAACAACAGGATACCGAGAAAAAGTAGTAGTCCGGCCTCAACGACAATTTGTAAATAACTAAAGAACTTGTTCGACATTGAAGTCTTTCGTGGTGACCAAACGCAAGCCGAATGTTTCGCTTTACAAGCAACCACCACCACCAGTAAAATAAATTTCATTCAATACAATGTTGTGCAACATGTTGCATGCAACTTGGTTGGATTATTTTCAGGGGTCATGACGCCTCATATACATATGTACATACATATATACATATTTACATATGTATGTATATTTAGCTATTATTTTAAAGATAAAATTCGTTTAGCTAAGTACCGATTACAAAACCTACAAAAAAATGTAAAAAAAGGTAAATATATCATAATATATACATACATATGTGTAATTACTGGAGTTGAAGGTGCGATTTCACCTCCGAAAAAGGTGTTTTTGTTTGAAACATATCACAAGTTTTTCAAAGTTTTTTGAAACTAAATTATAAAAAAAATTATTATAGCCCTATTCCACTGCAACATTATTCTACATTCTAAATTCGCCCCGAAGGATTCTTATTTATTTTAGCGATATTTCGAAAGTTTCTTCACTAAACCTTCTAACCCATATCTGACTTCTTATTGTTTTTTAAATTTAATTTGAACATTTCCCACCATCGCGAACACACGTTCATACGCTTTCTGACTATAAAACTACCCTTAAAATTTGTTTGTCTTAGTTTTTTTATTTTTTATTTTTACGTAAATGTATTAGATCTTCGCTTGGTACAAAAAGTAGCCTTGGTGGATATCATGTTCTTTTTTAATTGTAAAAATTCATGCCCTCGCGAACACACAAAAAACGGAAGTGGTTTTCGGCTGCATGTAAGGAAAGGCAAAACTCTGCGACTTTGAAGAAAATAGTTAAGTAAAAAAAAATTGCGTTTTAAAAGGGG